>PVKS010038787.1:0-17686 GCA_004027875.1 Aplodontia rufa | reverse complement strand
AAGAAAACAGAAGAAAAGAAAAAAAAAAGAATGTCTATTTCTTTGTATAGCTGATCTTTCATCTCATGGAATTGTTCCCTTATTTCCCTGTAGAAGTTGTCTCTCATCTCTTGAAATTGTTCTCTGATCTCTTTCCTTATTTCATCTCTCAACTTTTTGATTGCATTACTAATCATAATATTAATACAATATCTTTGGTTTTCATCTAGGGCCCCAGCTATAGGGTCCTTGGATGGAGAGCTGTGGGGTTGAGGAGGGAAATTATTTCCCCTTTTCCTCATTTTCAGATTCAGAGAGCGTGTCTTGTAGTTCAACCTTTTTACTCTTGGTGGAGTAATTGGAGCTTCTTATGGCTTTGCCTCATTGTGATGGGTAGCTATTTGGTTAAGACAGACCTAAAGATGCCAGACCGTTCTGCAAGAACTTCAGAGGCTATAGGTGCAAATACTAGTCCATTTCAACTAAAACAGATGTGCTGATGGCTAGCACCAATAGTAGCAGTTTTCTTCAAGAGAGCTCTCACAATATATTATGATAGCAAGCAAGTACCCATTTTGAAGTGTGTCTATTTCTTCAGATAGCAGGGTCTCTCGTGGGAATCCGCGTGCTCTCCTGCAGCGTGAGATGATTCTCAGGAGTGTCTCAGAGTCACTGTTGGTGGGGTGGACACCATCTAAAAGTCCTCCAAAATCCTTCTTTTCACATCAGAGTAACAGTACACGTTTTCATTTTTATTTTTAAATGACCTGGGAAGTAACAGGGCTTCAGGGACTAGTCAAGTGACCCCCACAGGCACTTTAACCAGGGATACCTGTCTGGACTTGGAGCAGGAGGAGATGGATGCAGAGAAAATCCCAGGCGCTGCACGCACCTCTCATGTCATTGGTCCTGCTGGGATCGCAGCTGAGTTCCACCTTCCAGCTCTACCCCAAGTAGGATGTTTTGTGAGTTTTAAATTCTTTTGTAGGTCCCTGCAATAGAAAGAGGGAGCCACATGTTTGGAAGTCATAATATACACATCTAAACCTGCTTTCACCTCTACCCTTCCACATCCAGGCTGTCTTCTCTCTGAATATTTGTAGATGCTTCTGTTGAAATGTCATGCACCTTTTTCGTTTTGTGATGATTGTGACATTTGTAATACCCACTTTTTAGTTGTCTCTATATTACAGGACTGATTCATCTATGAATCAACTCAGAGAAAACCTTCAATTCCCCCAGATCAGGCAAATTCAGCTTTCCTATTTGTTACTTACTTGGTATCTTTTCTGTGGATAGTTTGAATAAGGACCAACTGGAAGATAGACATGTTGGATCCCTCTAGGAAATCAGTTCCCTTTATTCCAATCCCAGATGCAAATTTTCCTTGGACATTAGTGTGCATGCCCTCTCTCTTTGATCCAATTGTTTTAGCTCCCACATTGGGAACCCTGTTGGACATAGTGTTGTTTCCATAGAGCGGTTTCCATCTCTGCAGTTGCACATAGTTTATTCTGAGTTGCTCCAGTTGTATTTTTTTTAAAGAGAGAGGGACAGTGAGAGAGATAGAGAGATAATCAATTTTATTTAGTTTTTGATGTGGCTGTCATTGCTGGAAGACTTCATTGTGTACATGGTGCTGGGGTTCAAACTCACGTACCTGTGCATGCCAGGCAAACGCCATAACTGCTGAGCTGCCGCTCTAGCCCTTCAGTTGTTTAACTCACAGTCCTTATGCCTCAGCCCTTTGAATTCTTGTTATTTTCTGAGTGGGGTTGGTGCATGGCTTTTGTGTATATTTCTAAATTGCATTGTGCAATTACTTCATTGTGCCATGGAAGCAGCTGGGAATGAGGGTTCCATTTTCTTCTATCCTTTCTATTGCAGTGCGATAGGAAATGAGATTTTAGATATCTTCACTGTTATGAGTCTTTCTCGTTTTTTTTTCTAGGTTTGTTTGCTGTAGCTGTTTTTCATCAACAGTTTATTCTTATTTTTATTGTGGGTGCATTGGTGGAATTGGGGGCCTTTTGCTTGCTGCTCAACACCTTTGCCATTGACATTCCCCTGCTGCCCTTGTCTTCAGTCTTTTTTATATATTGATGTTTGAGTTTTTCCCTGTTCTGTTCCTGATTTGGACTGAGTCTCTATCAGATGCATGTGACCTGCAGAAGCCAGCTGATTTAGTGTGATCTTAATAATGGAACATGCATATATAAAGACTTGAGCTTTTTTGGCTTCTCCAGGCAAGGCTAGTTTGTTTCCTCAAGTTGGCAACCATGAGTATTGTTGGACACTTCAGGTCTAAAGTGTCAGATTGAATGACAGTTTTCTCTGGCTTTCCCAGCATTTGTGCTTGTTCCAGTTTTTCGGAACAAAGGGCGCTGGGAAGGTTTGTTCTAAGTTGATTGGATAGCAAGTATCCTTGGGAACTAGAGATAGTGGGCCTCATAAAGATAGGCCACATCTCCCTCCCCAGAGGCATTCCAAAATTCTCAAGACTTCTTTCCTTGCTGGCAGCCCTTGACTCACCTTCCAGCACTACAAATCTAGAGATCTTTTCCCCTCTGCCCCCAGGTGATTAGTGACATTCCAGATAATGAGTCCTCTCCCTGGAGGGGAGGATGATCAGGTCACTATCTGACCTGATAAACCCTGTGCCCTAATTCTGAGTTCCTTTCCTGTGGTGCAATCCAGGCAGGTGCAGGTAAACACCTGGCCCTCCTGGCGTCACCTGTGCAAATTGGGGTATTGAGCATGAACCCAAGAGAGTTCTCAGGCTGTTGCTTTTTGATGTGAATAATAGTTTTATCTTTAAAAAGTCTGTATCTTTGACCAGGCTTCTGGGTTCTTTGGTCAGTATTTGTATATGAAAATGGGGCAGGAGTCATTTGCTGGCAGGAGAGTCAAATCTCAACCCCCACAGTTGTGACTTTCTAATAATGAACAGAGCCCAGGAAGGGAACAGCAGTGACAGGAGCTATGCCTTGGTGGAAGGACATAGCCAGTTCCAAGCTCATTGTATGAAGCCAGCAATGCCCTAATACCAAAGATTCTGGTGGTTGGGGCTGGGGGATGGTGGGAGATTGGGGAGATCTTTGTGGAGGGATATAAAGTTTCAGTTATACCAAGTACAAATGTTTTTGAAATCTAATGTATAGCATGGTGACTATAGGTAAAAATAACATACCATGAACTTGAAATTTGCTAAGAGGTTAGATTCAAAGTATTCTTACCACAGAGAAAACTTAAATATATGGAGTGATTAATATTTTAATTAATTTGATTGTAATGATTGTTTCACAATGTATATGTATATATAAATCTTCAAGTTGCACACTTTATTTTTCTGTACTTTTTATTGGTGCATTATAGTTGTACATTGTGATGGGGTTTATTGTTACATATTCATACATGCATACAACATAACAATATAATTTACCCAACATCCCTCCCCAACTCTTTGCCCCCTTCCTCATCTCCTCCCACCCCCTTGTCCCTTTCTTACACTAATCTCCCTTCAATTTTTTTTACTTTTCCAGTTTTTGTGGGTTGTGTGAGAATTATTTAGTATCTTAGAGTTGCCAAATCTACTTTAATTTTTTAATCCCCCTTTTCTCTCCCATCCTTCATCCCCTCCCCCTTCTCTTTCCTCTACTATACTAGACTTCCTTTAGCTCATCTATTAATTTGTGCTTGAAAGATTCTTTATGTCATCTTATCATTCCCTCCCCCTGTCTTTATTTTACTCTAGTTTCCACATATGAGAGAAAACATTCCACCTTTGAGTTTGAGTTTGGCTAATTTGATTTAGCATGATAGTCTCCATTTCCATATATTTACTGGCAAATACCATAATTTCATTCTTTTTAATATTGGAGTAGAATTCCATTATGTATTTGTGTTTATAAGAAATTGTGATTTATATATATAATGTATATACACACATATGTATATATTTCTTAATCCATTTATTTAATGGGTGGGCATCTTGGTTGATTCCATGATTTAGATATTGTGAATTGTACTGTTACAAACATTGATATGGCTTTGTACTGCAGTATGCCAGTACACAGCAGTGGTATTGCTAAGTCATATGATGGTTCCATCCCTGAGTTTTTGAGGATTCTCCATGCTGCTTTCCAGAGTGATTGTACTAGTATACAGTCCCACTAACAATGTCAAGTTGTACACTTTATATACAATAAAATTATTTTCTCATTTTAAAACAGTATTTTAGAGACATTTCTATACTCAATTTTTACCCTTACATTTGGACCACCACGAGTGGATTTAGATGAGAATCAAATCAGGGATATGTATGAGGTAGAGTGAAGGTTCACCTGTTTTAGAAATGAGATTCAAAAATTCAGTGACTTAAAGCACAGATATTACAAAGTGATTGAGATAGATATTCCTGGTCAGTGAGTGCCTTGGTTCCAAACTGCCATTCAGGGATTCACATTCCATCTTATTTTCTCTCTGTGGCCTAGGGTGTTTCCCTTTTACCTAGGTCAATGCTGTGGACCCAATGCGTCTGGTTGGCAGCAAGAGAGAAGAAAGAATACACAACATTACTTCTATGCTCCATTGGCAACTTTGGTGTGTAGCTACCCCCAACTACAAATAGAACTACTAAATTTATCCCTGTGCCCTAAAAGAAGGGAAGAATAGATTGTGGTGACAACTACCAGTCATTGTCATGGGACCCAGCATATTTTTCTCCTAGGTGGCTACAAAGTTGCTCAGTGAAATTTATTGAATAGTCCCAGTATTTACATGCATCTGCATTTCATCATATACTAATTTCTTATCCTATGTACTAACTTCAGTTCATTTTCCTGTTAATCTGTCTGCTTAGTAATGCTTCATTGATATAGTTTTAAAATTATGCTCACTTTACAGTATGTTTTCAGATATATCAGACTGTGCTTTTCAAAAATGATTTCTGACTTTTTCACTTCCTTTTATCCATATTAACTTTTTTAAGAGAGAGAATGAATCAATTTTAGTTTTAGTTTTTCATGTGGCTTTCGTTGCCCTGACACTTCACTGTGTACATGGTGCCGGGGTTTGGACCTGTGTACTTGCACATGCCAGGCAAGTGCCATAAGCTCTGAGCTAGTGCTCCAGCCCCTCTCTCCATATTAACTGTAAGATGACTTTCCTATTGTAAAATATATAGTGTCATCACACTTGAGATTTAGTAAAATATATAGAATAGTTTAGGGATTTATTCAAGCTCTTCCATCTCTGCAAGACTTCCTTTAAGCATTCTAGTAATGTTTTAAGTTTAATAAAAATGTAGATTTTGCTTATTTCATATAAAGTTCTTTTAAAAAAAAGAATCAATTTTTATTTAGCTTTTCATGTGGCTTTCACTGCTCCAACACTTCATTGTGTACATGGTGCTGGGGTTCAAACCTGCATCCTTGTGCATGCTAGGCAAGTGCTGTAACCGCCAAGCCATTGCTCCAGCCCTCTTATAAAGCTCTTATATGCCATTTTCTCTGAATAGGAAAAATTTTAAATGACGGGCCTCTCAGTTGGTGGAAGATACCATTTCATAGTTTTCCTGCTTTTTTGGTTGCTGATGTGATTCCTGTTGTCAAATTACTACATGGTTTCCTTTGTGGGTGATTCTTTTCATTCTATTACTCTTACAATTTTCTCTTGACTTCTGTGTTCCGAATTTTTTATATGATATACACAGGTGTGGATTTGTTTTTGTTTATCCGTTCTGAGAATACTAGTCTTTCATCAACTCCAAAAGTTCTCAGCTGCTACTCTTCTAATATTGCCACTTCTCTATTCTCTCTTTTTGAGGTCATTGGATGTGTATTGAAACTTCTCGCCCTTAATTCTTTATGCTTCTTATGCTTGCTTTCATTTTTCCCACCTTTTAGTCCTTGTGTAGTACATTCATGGTAATATCGTCAAATCTATTTTTCTAGTTCCGAGATTTTTTCTTTAGCATTTTTCCCATTTGTTGAGTTTATTTCAATTACCTACTTCTCCCCCTAAGTGGTTCTCTTTTGTCCTTGCCCAATTTCTTCCTACTATTTTGGTGTAGTGTCGTGTTATTTGATTATGGTTTCTATTCTTTCTTTTATGTTTATAAACAGAACCATGTATTTGACAGTCTGTTTTAGATGGCCTTACTGTCCTTATTTCTCAGGCTTCTAATCCTCAAGGGTGTTGTGTCTGCTGACTCTCCCTGATGCCAAATCATTTCTCAGTTTCAGTGGATGATTCTTCTTGGAGGAGCCCTATGTGCCCTGGGTCATACAACAGCCCTGCAGAATAGATTTGCTTTGTTTCTGCAAGATTTGCTAGGGGCTGGGCCAGGCCAGTTTTTTCATGAATTTCTCTCCTGGGGATTCCCCTACAAAAGGACAGTGTGCATTCTTCCCCCTCCACTGTGTTGTACCAAGCATAAGTTTGTAGCTTTGTTTCTTGCTCCCTCCTTTGGAACATTGATAAGAATGTAGCTTTCTTGATTCTGCCCTGAGAAGATGAGAAATTTCCCTCATCCTCCTCTTCACAACACAGGTAGTTGGTCTGCAACATAGCTTTATGCAGGGGTCTGTTGGTTTCATCCAGCTTCCCATCTTGGGGGGGGGCAATGTCATGTCTTTTATTCCTATACAGTATTAAAACCTCAGCCCCTAGCAAGGGGTATCTATGATCCAGGAAAATGGCCTGTCTTTCTAGTAGTCTATATATTTAATATTTGTATTATATTTTATACAGTATGGTTATGTGTTTGAAGAAATATAGGGGGCATGGGATGCATTACCTCAATCTGCCTGATTGCCAAAACTGGAAGTTGGAGTCTGTTTCCAATTTTTCAATACTATAAATAATGCTATGATGAATATCCTTACCCATTAATCATTATGCACATCTCTGGTTATTTTATTTGGATAAAAGCCCAGAAATGGTCAAAGAGTATGAACATTTTAAGATATATATACACACATATGTATGTATATACACATACATACATATGTGTGTATATCTGAAATGCTTCATTGCCAACCCTGAAGAATGCATCATTTTATATTCCCTGAGAATTCCCATTTTCTGTGTCCTTTCCAACATTTTGAAACTTTTAAAATTGCATTTTAACTGGCTAGGAAAAATTGAGAAATTTGTGTCATTTGAAAATTTTATGAAATTCAAATTTCAGCACCAACAAAACAGTTTTATTAGAGTGCAGCCATATCCATTTGTTTATATACCATCTGTGACTACTTCCTAACAACAGTGGCAGAGAAGAGTAGATGTGACAGAGACTCATGGCCTGAAATAAGTAAAATATTTCCTATCTGACTATTTACAGAAAAAGCTTACCAACCCCTGTTTAGATAAAATAAGTTCATAACCAATAAATTGTAATATGTCATACAATGGAATTCTAGCTATCATTGAGACCAAATAAGTCACAATAATGCACAATGACATGAGTGAATCTCAAGAGCATAAAGTTGAAAAAACCCCCAGGTGTTAAAATGTATAGGTAGAATGTGTCCTGTGGATGTAAGTACAGGAGAGTGGTAACCCTTGGAGGAACAGGATAGTGATCCTGAAGAGACCATGGGTGAATCCAGAGGTGTACCCATTCAAGAGGAGAGCAAATGGTCTCCGCCTCTTGATAAGAGGAATGGGAAAAGCCTTTTTCACCTAGGACTTTCTCTAGGGTTATAGCAGATGACTGGATCTCACACCACTTCCTGGTATCCCTAGGGTGCAAGGACCTCAGTGGATTCCTGCAGATACTGCCTGTCCCTTTCCATGTCATGGGAGACTTCTGCTGAACTGTTAAAGTATTTTTGTTCCCATTACCCCAGCACCATTTACATTTTTCTCAGTAATACACACTTTAGTAATTGAGATAATTTGTAGAATTAATTGAAATGGAAATTGTCACTTTTTCATTTCAAACAAATGCGATTATATACTCAGTTGAGCATGAAACTTAAAACAAGATCACTGCAATAGTGATTATTGTTACCTGAACTTTTGTTGAGTTTGATGCTTCTGAAAATTTAATGTGCACAGGAATCACCTGAGATCTTGGGGAAAAAATAGATTCTGATTGTGTAGGGCTGGGGTTTGGCCTGAGGCTCCCTGTTTCTAATGCAGATGCTGATGGTGCTGCTTTGTGGACTACAGAGTATGGGTATCACTATTGTTGGGCACACTTGGAGCACAAGGGGATTCATTCAATTAGCGCTCACTAACTTCCAAAGCACATACTGGCTGCACAAAAGGCTATTTGGACCTTCCATTAACACTTGCTAAATTGACAGAGCTAAGTGGGTCCTTTATAAAGAACATAAATCAGTTAGCAATGAAGTAATTTATTCAGTTGACAATCAATCTCACACACATAATATATAAATGGGAGACAATGTGACAAGGGCAGAAAGTTAGATTGAGATTGTGCAAAAACAGAAACACAAGCACCTTAGAAGGAATGCGACTTGCACCATATCAGATCTTATCGGCTGTAAGCAGGCTCTGGAGAGATGAGCAAGATTTCTAAGTTAGGGTGGAATTATCTGGTAAACAATGTTGGTATTTGATCATATTGACACAGGATTGCAAAGATGGATTTGTAATTTCTTTGTAAGCACATTAATTTGGACATTGTGCACTCCTTCAACATAACATTGTAGCCCTCAATCTTTGTGTACAAAAGGATTTATTCAGTTTTACAGATTTGACAGCCAGTTTACTTATGATTTCAAATGCCTGGTTTTCCTTAACCTTATAGGTTTAGCCTAAAAACTTTATTTTTAAATTTTTGTCTTTTTAAATTCTATTTTAAGTCTAGCAAATATCAACCACTTCTAAGAGACCTTTGAAAAATACTTGTTCCTTTTTTCGTAATTTAAGCACTTTCATGCATTTTAAAGCACATTTCAAATTTTTAGTATATTGTACTCAGTTCCTTTTTAAATCACTTCAGTTGTATCATTTAACAAATACATTTCCATGTATACAAATAACTCTTTGAAATCTAATGAATCAAATTTACATGGCGAAATCTTAGGTTCTGTTAAAATACTCAAGTACTGTATATAAAATTAGTTTTCAACCAACATTGCAAGTTTAGATTACTCAATTATACATTTTATGATTTTAAAGTTCAGAAATTACTTTAAACTTTATAAATGTATCATATATAATAAAGTTGGCCCTATGTATCTACATATATTCAACTGTGAATTTTTTTAAAAATTGCATTAGTACTAACATATACAGACTTTCCCCCTTCCTATCATTCCCTAAATAATGTAATATAGCAATGATTTAGGGTTGGAGCAGTGGCTCAATTGTCATGGTGCTTGCCTGACATGCATGAGGATGCAGGTTTGAACCCCAGCACAACATACACAATAAAGTGTTGGAGCAACAAGAGTCACATGAAAAACTAAAGTTGATTCTCTCTCTCTCACTATCCCTCTCTCAAAAAATATAGCAATCATTTTTATAGCTTACATTGTTTTAGGTATTATTAGTCATCTAGTGGTGATTTAAAGTATGCAGGAGGATGTGTATGGTTATGTGCAAATACTAGACCATTTTATGTAAGAGACTTGAGTATGCTTGGATGTTGGAATCCTTGGGGTTCTGCAACTGTGGATATCAAGGGACAACTGTATACACAGATTCCTTCTGAACCCCAGGTAAAAATCCTATAGTTTTGTTTCTCTTAAAGGTTTTTGTACCTTTCCTAAATCTTCCTGGAGCTGAAATATTCACCCCTATTTCAGATGATAGTTACTACCCTAGTCAGCAAGCCTGTGTGTACACTGAAGATTTGCGTCTGACCCTGACTAGATTCTTGTCAGTGCCCCTAATGGAATCCTTGAACCCTATTAATTATTGCTATGTCCATGGCACCAGAATTTATGAGAGGTAGTCTCAAAGCCTCTGACCTTTAGTTTTAAGTTATGCACATTATTGATTCTCCAGTGCACATGTGGACATTTGTAAGGGCGACAGCATTGATCACTTGATTGAATTTTGCATGTTTTTGGTTGTTAAGATATGTATTTTTCCCTCTAGCTGTAAAGACCTTTGCACTTAAAGGAATCCTAAGATAGATAAGTGTCCTTTCTATCTGCTAATAAGGACCTCTGGAATCTATGGAATCTTTCTAGAAGCTTTGATCAGATTTGGGTTTCGGGGGCAGGATTGCCTCACAGATGGTGGTGTTTGTTTTCTTCCCTAGAGGCACATCACGTCTGGTGTGTCTCTTTTTGTGGTGTCAGCAGGAATATTTAAAAATATATTCCAAATAATATTGTTTTCAGTACTTCACGTGGCTTTGTTTGAGCTGTGTAACTGATTTTGAGATTATTTTGACAAGATGTAATATAAACGATTAATAAGATCATACTTTATTTATTCAACGAATATATCTTGATTACCTGTTCTTTGCATATATATTGTGGAGAATAAAACCTGCTCTTTGACTTCTGTTGTCTTGTTCAGGATTTCTCAACCTTGCTACTGTTGACATTTGGGGCTGGATAAGTCTGTTGTCCAGGGCTTGGTATGAAGGTTAGCAGTCTCCAGTCAGTGGTCTCTACCCACTTACATTCCAGTAGCTTTGCCCTTCCCCTTCTCTAGTCTTGACAATTAAAAATGTTTGCAGATGTGGACAAATGTCCCTAGGAGGCAAAACTGCTGCTCTAGTCTAGTTGGGAAGGTAGATGTCAACAAATAAGCATAACTACAAATTTGATAGGGGTTATTAACAGAAACTATGTGGTATGTGAGTGGTAGTTTTTTTTAAGAGGGACAGAGAGAGAGAGGGAATCAACTTTATTTAGTTTTTCACATGTTCACATAGTTTTTTTGTTTCTCACTTTGCTGAAGTACGTGGTGCTGGAGTTTGAACTGGCGTCCTTGTGCATGCTGGGCAAGTGCTGGAACTGGCGAGCCACTGCTCCAGTCCACTGTGAGTGGTAGTAACAGATAAATCCTGGTGTCTTAGTCGATCTGAGCTGTTATGATAAAATATTGTAGACTGGGCATCTTAAATAATAGACATTTATTTCTCACATTCCTGGAGGCTGGAAGTCCTCCAGAATGCATGGTTCAGTTCTGGGGAGGGCTCCCTCCCATGGTTCAGTTCTGGGGAGGGCTCCCTCCCAGGTGGCATACTGCTGACTTCTCTTGTATAATGGAAGAGGTCACTAATCCCATTAATGAGGGTTCTACCTCAAAGACTTAATTACTCCCAAAGTCCTCACCACCTAGTAACATCACATTGGGGGTTTTAATTTCAGTATATGATTTTTTTTGCCATACTGAGGGTTGAATCCAGGGTATCTTAATGTCTTAAAGACACCAAGGCAGTTTTTACATGTGTTATTGCATGGTTCATTGAAACTTATCTATCATACATTCCCCATTTTCTGGAAGCTGGCAATGAGATCCACAGGCTTTGATCCCATTCAGGTTTGACATTTTGTTAAGACTAGGTCATAGGTGGTGTATTCTTTCATAGAAGCATATCAGGTTAGGCACTCTCGCTCTCTCTTGTAACCCCCGCTCTGTGTGTGTGTGTGTGTGTGTGTGTGTGTGTGTGTGTGTGTAAGCAGCCATTGATGCTCACAGTTGGGATCTAGTAAATTCTTGAAAGTTATAGTGCTTCATTCCAATTCTAATTTCACCACTCCTTCAAGATTATCTGGAATGCTTCCATAAGGAGACATTTTCCTCATCTACAGGTTGGATAGCCAGGGGTCTAGGGTAAATTTAACTTGGACAGATATGGACATTTCTGCTTTGCCTCTGGTCTCTACCAGATGTTGGCTGTTACAGTTTATGGGATGCATGCATCCATGGGATCAAGTGTGCCACACCTGGAGCTCCCAGGTTTGACAAGATTTCTGTGTGTAGTCACGGTGGGCTTCTGTTTCCTGGGATTTCCTGGCACTGATTGGGACTGAGTTCAATAGACTCCAGTATGCACTAAAGCAGCAGCAGGAGCCTGAGGGCAAGTTTCCAGGTGCATTAGTTTCCACTGTAGAAAAATACCACACACTAGGAGCTTCAAACAACACAGATTTATTCTATTATAACTCTGGAGGCCAGAAATCTGAAATCAAGGTTTGAATAGGGCTGTGTTTTCTGAGGGCTCTAGTTGAGATTCTGTTCCATGCCTTTCTTTTAACTTCTGGGGGTTACCACCAATCTTTGGTTTTCCTTGGCTTGGGCTGCAACATGTCAATTTCTGCCTCATTGTCGCATGGCCTTCTCCCTGGATGTTTGTCTCTTCTCCCCTTCCTATAAAGACACCAGTCATATTAGTGTAAGGGTCCAGACTACTCTAGTGTGACCTCATCCAAGCTGATTATATCCACAGGGACATGATTTTAAAATAAAGTTATACATGAGCCAGGAGTTAGGACCTCATCAATTTTTTGAGGGGTCAGCAAAATTCAACCCCCAACCCCAGGGAGTCAGGATAGTAGAAATTCTTCCTGCCTCTAGGGTCGTGTTGACCCTAGGGAGGTAACTGGGTTGACAAAGAAGGCTGGGGCAAAAAATGTCTCCATTTGCAGGGACAGGCCTGCTTTCATCAAAACAATCTCCTCAGCTCTCATTGAAAAATTTTATCCTTTTGGAATTTTCAAAGGACCAAACGACCAAATCTCAAAGGGCTGACTTCATGGGCTGCTGACTGTAGCTGTCCAGGACCTTGTGTTCTGAAGGGCCTATGCTTATTTTGATGTTCTGTGGACCATCTTGAAATTCTTCAGATTCTTTGGACAAGGGGTTAAATGTGTTTTCATTTTACATTGCAAAATGTAGACCACATATGTAGCCAGTCCTGGATAGGGACACCAAGAAGGGGAAAATGCATGGAAAAAAGGCAAAAATCAAGTTTTGCTTGTAGTGTGTTTGGCCTGCAACTAACTTTTTGTCCATTTCTACTTCCATGCCTGGGAAGACTGACTTTCATAGTGACATAGCCTAAAGTTGAGTTACAAACAGATCCAGGCACTTAAAGGTGTTGATCATGCAGGACAAGTGTGGAAGTGACTTGTGATTATACTTTGCTCAATGACTGATATGAGCCTTAGCCCTTCTTAAAGTGATAAATAAGCCCATATTAATTATGGGGTGAAGTGAGGAAAACACTATCCAGATGGCTATTTGAATCAATATTATAGTGTAAACGTTATTTAAAAATACTCATATTTTATAAGGTTTCTCAACCTCTGCACTTGTGACATTTAAGGTGGATCATTTTCTGTTGTGGCTGTTGCTGTGGGTCCTGTAGGATATGTAGCAGTGTCCCTGACCTCTACCCACTAGATGCCAAAAGTGCCCCTGTACTAGTTGTGGCAAGTAAAAATGTCTTGAGACATTGCTAAATGTCCGTTGGGGACACCATTGCTCCCCTTCCCCTGTTAAGTGTCACCATGACCATCTTGGAACTGATGTTGCAGGATCCAATGAGGTTATTTGTGTTAATGAACTGTTCATGCTGTAAAAGAGACTAATTTATAACACTAGTGTCACCAAATGAAAAAAAAGATTACTCATTTCTATGTGGGATAAATCCTCCTCCTTGTTTCTGCAGGCCTGAAATTTCAGAGCTGCTGTTCTTGGTGAGCCAAGTAGAGGTCTGCAGTTTTAAGAATCTGTTTTTCCAAGTACACAGGGGACTAGAGTCATAATCCTGAATAGGAGAGAGTCCAGCAAGGAGGAAGCATCTGGTTCATGGCAGCTGCATCTTCCTAAAATTATGGTTTGCCTGGAATACATTTTAAATTGGCCCACTAGCATTGTGTTGAGTAGAACCCATGGGATGGAAAGGAAAAGAAGTAAAAATGTAGCATTTGGAGGGGAGATCTGGAAAGGAAGGAAGTGGGTGACCCTGAGTTTTCTTAAATTGGGAGAGAAATTGGTCTGCTTTTTTAAAAACTCAATTTTACTAACCTAGGTACACGTCTACATAAATCAAGGAAGTCCCACTTGAGAACAGTGCTCTCAAGTTCCTAGTCCATGCAAAACATCCAAACAATGACTATTTTGATTGCAAGTTAAGTAAGTGTCTAAAGTTTTTGTCTTTATATAAAGCCTTGAAATAAACATCAAGGAATAACCCCACCCCATCCCCCATTCCAATTCCTGAGCCCAGGGAGAGGACTCCTTAGGGATCTTTGCATCTCCCTCTTCCTTCTCAGCCCCCAAACCAGCAAGACAGGGATGAATAAGAATAACATCTTCTAATCTCCTCCAAGGCTTGAGGATTTGCATTATTTAAATATGATAAGCACCCATAGTCGAGTAATTATTCCAGTATTTAAAGAATGACAAACAATGAACCATTTCTTCTTCAGACCAAATCTAGCTCATTTCTTTTCCTTCTAATATAATGTGTAGAATTACTCAATGTGTCACTTCCTAGAACACTGTATTGTTTATACAAGGTAGGGAAGACTTCTCTATAGTATTGTATTTACTTTTCTCATTTTAGACTTGATGATTGCAGCCTTCATGGATTTTCCTTGTCTAGCAGATTCTCAAGTATTGTGTGTACATCTAATTTTGTACATTACTTTTTTAAAAACAATTTTTATTTAGTTTTTCATGCGACTTTCTTTGCTCTAAGACTCCACTGTGTACATGGCTCTGGGGTTTGAACCCGCATGCCAGGCAAGCTCCGCAACCACTGAGCCACCGCTCCAGACCCAATTTTGTACCTTACTTTTGATACAAAGGTTATCCTTTGGAGAGAGGGGTGTAGAGAGAAGGCAGAATCTAATAGTCAAAAAAACCTTTCAATCTCTGTCCTTGCTTGTTTGATTTACTCTGAACAATAATTTTGAAAACAGTAGTCTACAAGTTCTATATCAATACATTTTAACAGCTTCAGAAAGGGGATTTTCCAGAAGGTCTGGGTAGAAGAGAACAAAAGTATTTGAATGTCCTTTCCCTGGAGCCTAGGTGGATTTTTCCTGAGCTATTTTTCCCTCTGAAATCTTGGTGGAGCGATCAGTCACTACAGTGCTCAGACTTTTGTTGTTGGGATGGCTGTTGGTATTACTGTGGAAGAAAGAAAGAATGATCAATTGTGCATTCAGTTAAGACTAAAGACTCCTTTACCCTGCAGTGCTGTGTATGTGCATGTGGTTTTTAGTCCAACATGGAAAGCCCCATTTGACTGCAAGAAAGACAAGCCTTATTCTCCCTAACAGTTCATGCACATGCATGCGCATGCGTGAACACACACACACACACGACTTCCCAATTTATGGCAAAGCTGAAAGTCAAGAGTTTCTTCATTCCTCTACCAACTTCTTTTCTTCCCCAGCTCTGTTCATAGGTTTTTAGGGACAATCAATAGATACCTGACAGAAACATTAGAAATCCAAAGGGACCAATGGGGGAAATAAAGGCCTTGGTCACCCTAAATTCTCCCCTCTTCCTCTGATTCATCTCCTTTTAGGAAGACAAATGCAAGAGCCTCACTTCAGTTATCCCAGGCAAAGTGGCCCATAGGAGGCGGTGGGGGCTTGTGGATTAAGCTTTTACAGGGAGGGTCGCCAATCTGTCTTCATTGGTATGCCACATCACACGCCTTTCTTCTCTGTTAATGGGCAGATCAAATGAAGAATACCTATAAATGTCATGATAATGAATCATTTCATGTTTACTAAGTGCTTATACAAGAACATGCACAGAGGAGACTATCTTAGATCAGGCTCCCTAGAAGTGGCTGAGATGGGGTTCTCATGTGAGTGAGTGATTTGGGGCATGCTTACACGAGCATGAGGGGGCAGAATAGGGCAAGGGAGGAGCCAGCAAAGCTATACTTTTAGAGAAGTCTAACTTCAGTTCAATTGTATGAGGAGCTTTGAGTGTGAAGCACACTAACGTTTGTCCCACCAAGGCAAGTTGGTCTGGCTGTTACACTGCATAACCAATCCCTTGGGGTGTGGGTGTGTGTAACCTGTCAGACATCTCTTGTCAGTGGAGGGGTTTCCTCATTATTCTCTAGAGGAAGGAGCCTGTCTCAGCCAAGGCAATCTGCCAGGTATTGCAGCATCTGCTACACAAATCAATAAGGATTTGATGACAGCACTACGGTGTACCAAGAGGCAAGAGCTCAGAACTCAGGAATCTGAAGACCTGTTTCCCCATCCAGGCCACCTTCCCTTCTGTCTCACAAAGCCTCCCAAGTCCTCAACTTGAGGCTGGCACCCTGGCTTCATTTATGGACCAGCCATCATTGTACTATAATTGCCTATTTCTTTGTTCAGTAGGGTATTAGAGGAGGGGTATTAGAACACAGACTCTATGCTGTTCTGTGCAACGTTCCAACCCCCAGCACAATGCTCAAGCATGGCAGGCCTGTCTTTGCAGCCAGTCAGAGCCAGTAGAGATGGTCTCCTACCTCAGTGAAGGCAAGTCAACACTTGCCTCCTTGAGCTCCTAATTGGATGCAACTCTACCCACCCCTTACACTTTATCTGCTGCTGTTTTCTTCTCACCTTGCCTTCTGTGAGTCCTTCCATGTCTGGAGTACCTGTTCTGCCTATCTTTCCACCTCTTTCTGTAGATGTTGCTTTCACTCCAAAATGCTCTAGCCCCATTCTTTTTACCAGCTTTGTTTGATAGATTTTTATCCAGATTTATGAGATTCTGAAATGACCATGTGCCTGGTAGGGTGGGAATGCAGCTCCAGAATGGCCATCTTGGGTGGTAAGGTGACTGCAGGGTGGGCAGAAAGGGAGGAGAAAAGAAGACAATAGCAGCCCTATTGGTGATGAATCATGCCAATCAGAAGGGAAAATGTCAGAGCAGGGACACCCAGCATTTGGGGAATTACCTGGCACATGTTATGCTACATTACAAAGTACACTTGTCCCTCAGTGTCTGTGAGGGGTTGGTTCCAGACCTGCTGCCCAATAGAAAATCCTTAGATGCTCAAATCCCTTATATAAAACGGTATAGTATTTGCCTATAACCTACACAATCCTTCCATATACTTTAAACCATCTGTTACTTGTAATGCCTATTGTGATGTAAATAGCTGCTTTACTGTATTGTTTAGGGAATAATGGCAAGAAAAAAAAGCCTGTACATGTTCAGTACAGATGCAACCATTGTACATGCCAGCAACAACATGACATTTTCTATCCTTGGGTGGTTGAATCCGTGAACTCAGAACTCTTGTGTAGGAAGGGCCCACTGCATCTGCTTTTATAAACTTCTCCCCTTTCACCTGGACTCCTAAAAATTGTTCATGTTTCATGAAAAAGACTCAAGTGATGGAATTTCTGCCATAGAACATTTGGGTTGGAGTATATAGATACTTGGAAAGCAAGGAAGTTTCTGTGTTATAGTGAGAGGTGGGAAGAAATACCTTCCTTAGAGACACTCCTGGTTGTCTATCTTCACATTCTTTATTTTTATTTTTATATTAGAGGTATATAGAAATACAGTTGAGGGGGAAACATTATCAAAACATTAGCAATCAATGGATATAAACTTTGTTATCCGGGGGAAAAGCCAAAACATGGATAACCACCTTGGGTTTTACCTGTTGCAGTTTCCCCCAGAAGAACTCATGCGTTAAATGGGTAGTTCGTGGAGGAATGACATCGGCTTCTGGGATGGTTCCCCTATCTTCCCAATCTCCAGACTCCTATGAGTTCTTCATATA
>PVKS010038786.1:0-17691 GCA_004027875.1 Aplodontia rufa | reverse complement strand
TTGTGAGTTTGTATTTTAATTTCTTTAGTTCCCTATAAATTCTGGATATTAGCCCTCTGTCCGAGGTGTAGCAGGCAAAAATTTTCTCCCATTCTGTGGGTTCTCTGTTGATGCTCTCAACTAAATCTTTAGCTGTGCAGAAGCTTTTTAGTTTAATTGCATCCCATTCATTTAATTTTGATTTTACAGCATGCGCCATTGGAGTTATATTAAGGAAGAAGCGGCCGACTCCTATAAGGTGTAGTGTTTCCCCGACTTCTTTTTCTAATAAATTTAGAGTTGTAGGCTTAATATCCAGGTCTTTGATTCATTTTGATTTAATTTTTGTGCAGGGCGAAAGATAAGGATCTAGCTTCAGTTGTCTACAAATGGCAATCCAGTTTGTCCAACACTAACCAACAATTCTTAACAAACTTTATACCCATGGTGAACTTTCTATTTTATATCATTTCCCCATATTCAACTTGAATTGTCCCCATTCTTGGAAAAAAGACTAATTGGAAGATGATTTTTGTTTTTAAAGAGAGAGGGATAGTGAAAGAAAGAGAAAGAGAGAGAAAGAGAAAAACATTTTTTGTTTAGTTTTTCATGCAGCTTTCATTCCTCCCCGACTTAGTTGTGTGCTGGAGTTTGAACTCGCGTACTCGCACATGCCAGGCAAGCGCTGTAACCGCCGAGCCACTGCTCCAGCCCCAGATGATTTGCCTTTTTTTTTTTTTTAACTCAAAATCATACATTTATCTAGAGAAACATTTTTCCATATCAAGGTATTTCATCTTGAATACAAGCTTGAGCAAATCATAAAGGGACCTGAGTGAGTTAAGTGAATTGGTTGCTAGCTGTTTGCTAGTAAGTATTCAAAAGCTATTTAATGAAGTAACAAATAAATCTTTGCATATAAAGTCTTCCAAACTGAAATATAAAGAGCAATGTATCATCCACTAGGTTTCAAGAATTATATGCTCTCCCCTGTAATGAATCCTTTGCTTCATAATTATCTTTGATATTCAAAAGCATAAACCTTTCCTGTGTTTTTTTTCATAGAACCTTTTTGTAGCTATTTGGAGATATCAAAGCTAAGTGGTTTTTCCCATTGCTTTATGGTTCTGAGATTGTGTGATTTTTTTCATTAAGTATATGAATCAAATGTGAGAAATAGAATAACTTGGGGAAATTACTTTCTCCAGTTGTATTAATCTCTCTCAAAATTTTGAAGGATTTTGAAGTTATAGTGCTTTAATTCTGATCTTTTATTTGATGAAACTCATATATAGAAAAAGAGGTGATGAAAGTAAAAGAAATTACACAGAAATTTGAAGAACTAATTTTCCCCCAGAAATAACCTACTGTATGCTAGTAGCCAAAGCTAAGAATTTTATGCATGAAAATAGATTTTTATAAGCCAAAGCTGCCATCAAGGAGACCACCATGCCACCAACCCAGCTATGTCGTAACATGAGCCAGAGAAACAGTTCAGCTGGAAGCCGGGAAAGTGTTTGTGAGCATTCACTTTAATAGCAAAAAGGAACATGGGAAACAAGAGCACAGCACCTCCTCTCCCTTTGATTAGTCCACAGTCATTTTGCAGAAGAATGTCATTTAATCAACAATTATAATACAGTGAGAACACAGCAATAGGTTCAGAGATTTCATTAAAATAACTGTAGGAAAATGAAGTTATTGAGGTGATGGAAGGCTTCATCAGGTTCCCGTAGTTGAATGTGGGTGACCTTTAAAAACAGAGACAGTGTTTTGTTTCTCTCACTATAAATGTAATACATTGAAGAAAATGTATAAAATGTAGATATGCCAAAAGAATGAACGAAAACAAGCAGGCATCTTGAATAACGCATAGAAAAGATCTGGCAGTTCAATGTGTTTCTTGCATGTGAGTGTGTGTATGTGTGGTGAGTGTGTGCACTCGCACACATGCGTACATGAGCATGTGTATATGTATAAATATTTTTCTTTTTCCAATTCAAATTTTTTGGTTTTTTCTATACTTTTTCACAATTTTTTTTACTCAACTATGAATATTTCCACAATAACATGCACTCACATATTTTAGTAGAGGCTCAAAAACTTCCCAAATTTCTTTTGGCTAAAAGTAGAATCCTCTAATATTATTAAATTGTATAACATGAGTGGTCAATACATATTTCAAAAACTTCTTTATCTAATACTGACATGTATAGTTTTACATTAAATCTTTGTGAATCCAGAAAAGGATTTTCTTGTATTTCTTTGACTTTCTAAAATGTTAAAGGTTTTAATACATTTATTGGTATTTAGTTTTTCATCTCCACGAACTATGTATGGTTTTGCCCATTTGTTCAAAAATTAAAGACTACATGTGTTTGTCATTTTTCTTAGATATATATCGTATTATTATTGATATTAATTATTGGTGTTCTTCCTGCCAGCCTTTTGTACTGAAAGAAGGATATTTATCTACTTAATTTTTTAATGCCTGCTTGTGTGTGTGTTTTGTTTTTTGTGCACTCACTGAGTCTGCAACCGCTCTAAACTTTTTGAGACTATAGCTATTGCATTTACCCTATACTCAACCTTAGAGCATAACCGGAAGCAAATAAAGTTGTTTTTGTGGTTTTATTTTTTAGCTTTATTCAAGAATGATATTTGATAATTAAGATCAGGCCATAGGGCTGAGCAGGTATCTAACAGCATTGTCAAACCAGGTATAAAGATCATCCCATTTCTACAGTTTTTCTTTCTGTGGTTTCATTTATTTACCATCAACTATGTTCTGGAAATATTAAGCCCAAAATTCCAAAAATAAACAATTAAAAATTTTTAAATTGTGTGCTATTCTGAGTAGCATGATGGAATCTTACACTAAACCCCTCTATCCTGCTGGGATGTGAATCATTCCTTTGTCCAGTGTATCTGGACAATTGTATATACTACCCATCCATTATTCACTTAGTACCCCTTTCATCTTGATTATCAGATTAGGCAAAGTTTATTTGAAATAGTAGTGGCCTAAAGCACAAAGTATTGATGTGGGCAATTTTGATGTGAAGTTGTAAATTGCTTCTTTTAAGTGAAAAGGTGAAAGTTCTTGAATTAACAAGGAAAGAAAAAATTATATGCTGGGAAGGCTAGTATCTATGTTAAGAATGAATCGTCTATTTGTGAAACTAGGAAGAAGGAAAAACAAATTCATACTAGTTTTTCTATCACATCTATACCTGCAAAAATTAATGACCACAGTGATTGATAAATGCTTAGTAGACAGAGAAGTCATTATGCTATAGGATTTGGTTTTCAGGCAGTCACTGGGAGTTTTGGAACATACCCCCCTGTAAATAAAGGGGAAGTTATCCTCGCCTTGGTTGTTCAATTATGTGTTAAGCATTGTTTATCTTTTGGTGACAAGTGGAAGTCAGTTCATTATTACATTTATTTTTTTAAAACCTCCATAATATGTTTATTGCATGGATGGCAATTACCCAATATCCCTGCCTTCCTGGGTCTTGGATTGAAATATTTCCACAAAAAGAAATCTGTGTTTGACTGCATTGAAATCAGTCATAATTCCAGATGTCTGTAATATTCTAGTGCCAGGTTTGGGGGTGGAGAAGAAGACAAGGAAGCTGCTGATAATTCTGTTACAGTCTCGTCCTACTGGGAGGCGTCAGTGGCAATGGCTTGTCTAGTGTAGCTCATTCCTCCTGCTTGTCTTCTTATGGTGAGGTGGCATAGTAGCGATCATTGTTTTTAAGGGAACCTGCCATCCCCAGCCACGGGCAGTCTTTCTTGTCCACCTTCAGATACCTGACTCATTACTAAATTTATTAAAGTTGAACTTGAGAATCACATAGTCAGAAAAATAGCACTGAATTTATTTCTGAGGTGATGTGATATCTTCCATTTACTAACATTACCTTTTAATGGCCTTAAGTAGTTAAGTGAATGGTCTGTAGTTACATAATTATGTCCTTAATTATGTCATACATTTTTTAAAAATAAACAAAATAGATAACTGTGTGATAAGAATGTTGTAGGTGTTGCTGGCCAATATCCAAATCCAAACAAATCTGTACAGGACATTTAATCTATGGAAATTGGGGCTAATCTGCTAATGTTTGATTTATATGATTTAAATCAGATAGAATTTACAAAATACTATGTGATAGAAGTCCATGTGTTGATTGTCATCTATAGTCATTGGCTCAGCCAATCTGATCTCAGCAGCGGGTCATCAGGGATTCTGACCCCACAAACAGAATAGGATGTGGTGACAATATGGAATGAGACTGAGTCCATCAGACATCTGGTTGCCTAATTTAATAGAAGGCCCTCGGTGATTTGGGCCCTAGGCATTTGGACATCATCTCTGACATCGGGCACCATTGTAACAATTGGTTCCATCTGGCTTGTTCTGGCTCAGAATGTTCACATTTTCCCAAGAGAGGCTATTGGCCATGACTGGTCCTTGTTTACAGAGTTTTCTGTCTCCCCTAGTTGGCAAAGTAAAACTCTTGATGCGTCGGTAACGTAAGTGCTTAGTGAAAAGCTCTCATTTTTAAATGAGCCATTCCCAAGACAATAAACAAGGGCAGTATAGGATGGCTAATGAAGCCAAACAAACGTAGAAGTATTTTGCTAAGTAGATTCAGTTATTTATTGTGCTGTGGGACCACTAAGCTAACAAAATGCATGAATTTTGCCAAATAAAATAGGAAAGCTGAAAATAAATATAATGACTGTAAATTGCTAAAATATATTAACAAAATATACAGTAGAATGGTAAACAAGATATTTAGCTTAATAAAACTAAATATTTAATTAAATTTTTGAATAATAGATTTTGTAGCTGAGAGAGACTATAAAGGTTGGAAGACTGTACCCCCTCATTTTGCAGATGGTATGAAGTTACAAACTTAAAAATTCTACGTGGCTTCTGGGTTCATGATATAATGATCTCTATGGACAATCACAAGGATTTTATTGAAAGATAGAACCTCTGATTTAATTAGATGCCCTTTATCTATTTATAGATTATAGCTACTGTGGAAATGAGCCTATTCCCTAAGTCTGACATTTTTATCTGAAAAAAAATCAATTCTTGGACAATTGTCCTTTTATAAGATAGGAAGTTAGCATCAAAATAGTAAAAAAGGGCCAAAATCTACTTGAATTCCATTAAAAAACAATTCTCTAGGAAGTTAATAGAAAATCCTCAATGAACTAGAAGATTATTTTTAAATACTTTCTAAACCTTTTAAGATTTAATAAAAAACACAATCAATGTTACTAAGCTGTTCCTTTCTGCCCCTGTTCAGTGGCTCATTTCCTTCTATTAGCAGAGTCTCTGAGATGGTATGTTATCTCCCTCATTTGCTCTTACTTGCTAGAATTGTTGACACATGTTTGCTGCTTCAATGGCACATTTTACCTGTTCTTTTTTTTCCTTTTTAGATAGTTTTCTTATTTTATATCACTAGGAATTGGTACAGATTGCTCATTTGATGCCTAGAAGGGTTAATCAGAGGTAGATCTTATAATAGTGTTGACTATATCAGTGTCCTTATCTATAAAATGGGATTATAGGGAATGCCAGATACATTACTAACCTTCAATATGAGTAGTTATTATTATGGTGATTTTTATTATTAACCAATTATTATAAGCACTATATAAACATGTTCACAATCATTGACACAGTTTTATTTCATTTATCTTTAATACTTTGGTATTAATTATTATTTGTATCTAATACATCAGTTCCTTAATGTTGTCTTAATGAGTTTTATTAATGAGCATGCATAAGACTAATTGAATTTTCTATTTCCCATAGGATAATTCACTGTTTTTGCCTATAAAATTAAAATGTCTATTACTTTGTTTAATATTTAATTATAACTGATTGAATATTATTAGTATAAATTGATTTGGCATATATTTTGGATCAAGTGATCCATTTTGTTGTCTTTGTATTTTTCTTAAACTTCCAAATGTTTTTCACCAAAAACATACCATACGATGAGGAAGACAGCTGCCATGACATGGAGGAATGGGTAAAGGTGCAGAACAGGCACACTGCAGGGCACTTCCTTCTGGGCGAGGACCCCCAAGGATCTCATTCTCTGCTGCCTGAGAGATTGAACTCAAACTTCTAGAGTAATTCTGTGTTTACTTTTAGTTTTCTATTTAAAATTGTTCTCTTTCATCTACTTCAGACCTTTTCAATCTCCCTGGAAATGTGCACATTCTTCAGACATGTGTTATATTTCTCAGTGATCTTATTACCACAGAGGACAGAGATGATGAGCTGCAACCATGGTGTTGCTGGACATTACCCAACTTTCCAAGACTTATTTTTGAGTGAAGTTCATTTCAGATCAGTAGAAACTTTTACATATTTGTTACCCATTATTTTCTCCTCCTTCTACCCTTTTCTGTGATTACTCAGAAATATGGATGAAATTTTAAGGAGCTATATAAGAAAGTGATTCCATATATAAACTTTTAAGACTCTGTCTCACATGAGCAGTAACGTAGTCAATCATGCATTTGTTGATTTGTTATTTAAAAACTGGGTGATTATTAGATGTCAGTGCTCATTCTTGTACCAATGGGACCCCCAAACATGGATGAAGTAGAGTCACTACTCTAAAACATCTATATTGGTGTCCCCAAGATCCCACCCCCCACACACACATTTGGCAATTTACTAAGTGGATACAAAAAGTCATCATGTAGTCACACTCAGGATTGGATTTATTACAGCCAATTTTTCAAAGAAAAATCAGCAAAGGGAAAAGGAACATGGAATGGTGTTTGTAGAATACAGCACATAGCTTAGATTCCTTTTCAGGCACCCAGGATGTGTTTCTAAACACATTTCTCCAGCAACAACTTCTGACAACACACATGAAATATTGTCTATCAAGGAAGCTCATTAGAAACTAAGTCCCCATGGTTTTATTAGAAGTTGTTCACACAGCTACCTTCTGTCTAGCATGTTCCCAAATTCCAGACTCCCAGAAGGAAGGCAGATGTTCAACATAAATGATACCACATACCCAAATGGCTAAGGCACAGGGAGGCACTTCTACTAGGGAATGCTTGGGGATCCTCTCTCAGACTGAATTCCCAGGTGTCAGTCCAGGACCAACCACACCAAAAACCTTTCTAAAGAGAGACATTCTCAGGCCTGCTATGTTGACTCTTTTCTGCACAATCTCACATTCAAGTAGGAAGGCATATAAGTGTTTCAAAAGTCATGTAAAAGGAGTTATTGGATTATAAGAGAAGTTCAGTTAGCTGTTCAAGGGAAGGGAAGATTTGCTCTAAAAGACAATATTTGAACTGGATTTTGAAGGAATTAAAAGAGTTACCAAAGGTTTGGGGGTGGAGGGGACAATTTTCATCTATGCAAAGATAAATGTATTCATTGTCGGTAATGAGATTGAGAAATTCTGTGTGCTGGGAACATAAGTCATGATGGGGGAAGGGAAGAGATGAGTAGATGGAACAAGAACCTGCGCTGTTTTATAGTTGAGGGGATAAGAAGGACCTAGGAATCACAAAGAATCTCCTGGAGAACTTTAATAACACATGGCAGCTAAATCCCACGCAAAACCCTTAATCTCTCTAGAACAACTATTCTCTAAGCTTGCTCTCCTGTAGTTACCTTATTCTGTAATGCGATCAGTCAAAACCTCAAAGTAGACTGGGGTAATCAGTTCATTAATGAACATAAAACCACAGATATACTTATTTTTATAGAATTTCCTCTTCATTTCTGCAATATATTGAGATGCAAAGCCATATGACAGTCTACCTTAGCCAAATATGTTCAACTATTCTCAGGTGAATCTAGCCAGTAAGTCTGATTTCTATGAAGAGTCTGAATGTTTCTGCGGAGGATTCACAGTGATGATTTGGTTCACTTGTAAAGTACAGAACACAGTGCCTATCAAAAGGTTTAGTAGCAATGCATTCTAATTTCCTAAGATGCATGTTAATATATGCAGTTACCTCTTGGTAGTTTAGCATGTATGTATTATGGGTATAGTTCCTAGTTAGGGATCCAGAAATGGCGTCAAACATTTTAATACACAACTATTAGTTAAATACAAGGTACTTAAATAAAATTATTAGGGCATGACAAAATAAATATACTCAGCTCAGCACAGCGTTCTTCTCTTTTGCCTTATTTTATATTATGTAATGGCACAAAAGAGACCTCAAGGTTTACAAAGAAGAGTATAAGGATGCAAATCAGTCTTTGTTCTTATATTATCTCAAAATTATAGGGTTTTCTAATGATGCTGTATTGGAAAAATAATAAAGCACCTTCAGTAGCTGTTTGTCTGCTAACAGAATCAAATAGAATATCTCAAGAATGTGTTAAGATCTATTTATAGATTATATGTATAGAATGTGAGTTTTTAAAGCTCTCTCTCCTTGTATCCAAATGAAAATCATTAAATAGCTTAATGTTTCCATCAGCTATCTGATTAACAACTTGAGCCAAATATGTTGGAGAAAATTATCTTTGAAGGTTTTCCATCATTGGTTTAATTAACATACAGGAGACAGAAAGCAAACAATCTGTTCAGCCAGACTACTCAGAGGTCCCTCCTGTTGCGTTTGTTTTCACTACAGCTGGGAAGGGGAAAATTATATCCATCTATCTCTCTGTCTTGCTTCTGAATGATTCACATTGGCGCCGATTTAAGGAATACTTTAAGGTATTTTTATGAGTCTGAAAACTCATGAAATGCAGAGAACTAATTTACAATAGAGATAACCAAGCTGTGTTGTTTTCTGAGTTTTCTATCTTTATTTCTGTAAAACAATCATTTTGATTTGTTTTATCTTCTCTAAAAGTCATTCAAAAATGTGATCAGCATCCACACCAATTTCATACTTCAATCTTGATGGACCATGAACCGCTGAATTATGAGTACAGGGTCCATTTCCTCCATGTACGACCCAGACGCCTGGCCTATTCACAACATAACTGGAGAAAGAATTAGGTTTAAAATGGCAAATCAAAGGCTATTCACAGAGGCCAGGTCTTACATTCAAAAAATTTCTCATTAGAAAACCCTCCAGGCCCTTTCTTAGATCCTCTTTACTCTTTGTAAACACAATTAGAGGGAGCAAATAATTGGTTTTCAATGTTTGAGGTAGCAGATTCTAGGAGGAGCAAGCATGTGGATGACAGAGGGGAGGCAACCAACCCCTGTGACAGCTGTCAATGGGAAAGCAACACAAGCAAGATTCATCAGTGCATGCTGCAGGCACATGTGCAAATATCACACTGATAGAGTAATCTATACTCTTAATATATGTGAATCAAAACTAATTTAAAAATTAAATAATTAAATGTTGAGAAACAAAAATATTAGAAACCTTTGTTAAACGGTGGGTGGTGAGGATTGGGGGAAAAGCCTTCAGCATCTGTAGACAATCTCGCAGGTGCTAGAGGAAGCATATTTGCCCCTTTTATACAAAAGTCCTGTACACTAAATTCACTCTGCCCAATAATACTGCTAAAGATTGAGTTTACATGTTTACTATATAAATAAGAGTTTGACACAGTAATCAGACTTCTTAGATTTCAACTTAAATAAGAAATATGGGCATCATTATTCCTGAGTTCTGAAGTTCCTTTGTAGTTGTTTTTTAGAGTAAGTGAACAGCAAGAAAAATGTAAAGGGAGCTGAGAAATAGAATTTTATTTCTTTTCCAGTTAGTTATTCTATCTGCTCCTGCCCAGTCCAGGATTCCAGGGCCTGATGTTAGGCTATTGGACCTACGGAGGGTTGTAGAACAAACAAACTGCTTTGTCTGATGTTGTACATACCCCAAGGAAAAATGATAGACTTAATATCAGAAAGGAGAAAATAACACTTTTTTAAAAGAAACAAAAGGGCTAGAGTGTTGCTGCACATGCCTGAGCTCCCAGCTAATCGGGAGGCTGAGGCAGGAGGCTCCCTTGAGCCCAGGAGTTCAAGACCAGCCTGGGCAACATAGTGAGATCCCATCTCAGGAAAGAAAAGGAAAAAAGAAAAGAAAAAAATGAAATGAAATAAAAGAACCAAGAGTTACTTTGAAATTCTCTTTTAAGAATTTTTAATGATGAGAGAGTCCTTTTGATTCAGGTGTGTTTTCGCTTGATTTACACTTTAGAGGTCTGACATGCCTCTTATTGAAGTGATCCTTTGTGTATTTTTATTTTAATGCCAGATTTCTTTCCAGTGCAGTTTAACTGTTTTACTGCATTAAGTTCCTTACTATTCCTTATCAAGACTGCTGTTCTAACAAGGATCCTGTCTCAGTGTTCAGTTGTTCCTTCACGGCCATTGGTGACACAGAAGCTG
Source organism: Aplodontia rufa (assembly GCA_004027875.1). Classification (NCBI taxonomy): domain Eukaryota; kingdom Metazoa; phylum Chordata; class Mammalia; order Rodentia; family Aplodontiidae; genus Aplodontia; species Aplodontia rufa. The sequence goes on along the minus strand of PVKS010038786.1, from coordinate 7,327 downwards.
TCATTGGTGTAACTTAACTGACAGTCACCACACTGAGGGCAAGGCCAATGTACACCTCTGAAATGGACCTGAGCTTTGGGTCTTGTAGTTTGAAAATTTTATTGTTTACCTTTGTTTTAAGTTGACTCATATATGTTTGATAATGAGGCAGGATATATAAGTAAGGCAAGTAAAATTATTCCACATTGCTGTGCCTATGATTTTAGGTCTTCAGCCTGACACATCCCAAGAAAAGCTGTCTGCCTTTATCGGTAGGAAAGACATTTTTGCTCCCATTGAAAATACGGGGCAACCAAAACACCAAGTTTTATAAATTATGCTGGATTCTGCAATCAACAATTCTAGCAGAAAACATGCCAGCCCAAGTCTCCTGAATGTTTGTAGTTTTTCCATTTCTTACTCCTGCCTGGTACTGTGATTCTTGTTCCAAAAAGATTGCTGGCAATCCATTCATTCACTCATTCAGTCAGTGGATGAACATTCCAGTACTCTTCAATGTCCATTGGGGACAAGATGTTAATAAAGAAGTATTTTTACAGTGGCAATGGAAGTATTGATTACACTTATCCATTAAATGCTTACTAAGTGGAGGGAGACTGGGGAGCATGTGAGATCCTTCTTGTACTGTTTTGCTTTGAAGGTGGTGTTGGGGATCAAACCTAGGACCTGGTGCCTGCCATGCAAGTGCTCTATCGCTGAGCCACACCCCTAGCCCTCATGAGTTCGTTTGAGCCTACTGTATAGTGAATCGAGCACAATGCTACATATTTTTTACTTTTGGCTTTCTCCCTGTGGAGTTTTGGTTATTTTGGCCCTTGTGATCCTTCTGGGGACTAGGTGGAGACTCTGATAGGGTTTGTCTCAAGCTCCGTCCACTAAGACTTCAGGCTGTAGGAGATCTTTTAGGTTCACTGCAAAACCTAAAGCTGTCCACTTTGTGTAGAATTATTAGCACCTAAGTTGAAAGGGAGAGATTTTCAGCCACTGTGCCTACAAGTAGTAGTGGTAAACTTAACTTAGTTACTGGAGTTCTAAATCGCTGATTCGATGGTATGGAAAGCTACTTTAAATCACCTTGGTTTCTTGGAATGTTCTTGTAGCGAGGGGAACGTCCTGACCATAATTAAATCAATTCTCTCTTAGCCTTTTTTGAACCCATATCTTGCCATTTATAAAGGCTGTCAATTCATATCTTTTAGTAATGGTTGGGTAGAAGAAGGCTGTTCTTCTTGCTCAGAAACTGAATTTTCAGTCCTTGTGGTACACCTTCCCCTGCTGACCTACTGAAATGAAAGAGTAGGAGTGATGATTAAATCTAATTTTCCCTCCTGTAATGGCAGGCTGAGCTGGGTCAGCAGGCTGGTCCTTGCAGATGGCTTTAAAATACTTCTGTGATTTGATCTCCTTGCAGTCCCATCCATTTCTATAAGTGCCTATCACTGTCATCCTTTACCACCCTGACAAGATTCCCAAGGTGAGAACGGCACAAATGAACAAGTGCAGCTGTGATGACTCCTGAGGGGATGGCTTATTAAATGAGTTAGGCAATGAACCGAGTCTGGCTTGCGAACTACAAGGCAGGTTAGCACGTTTACAGGAAGATCATTCCATATGTTATTTAACCCATTCAAGTACATTGTTATTTCTTTGCATTCCAGCATAACTCATGTGAAATAAACATAAGCTTACAAATTAAGAAAGTCTACTTTTATTTTTGAATTAGTTGGAAATCCCTTGATTTCCTTCTTTTATTTGGGTTCTAGCTTGCCTGCTTGGAACAGCTAAAGGATATTTAAGAAGTGCGTGTGTGCAGGGAGTAAGGGGAGGAAGTAAAAGGGGGAAGCACTCTTGGGAGGCTTTCTGCTCACAGATGCTCATGCCAACTCAAAATATTAAAAGTATGCAGATTTCTTAATTGTGAGTTGGTTTCCTGTTTTTTTTTTTTTTAATGACTGAGTTACTTTTCCTTCATTAGTTAATAGTGTGCATGTGATTCATGCCAAGAGGTAACATAATTCGTTTCTTTTTTCAGATTTGAGATATGAAGTTGCTCGGACCTTTCCTGGGATGTCAGAGGAGGTGGAAGTGGACTCACAGGCATATAGCCACAGGTGGAAAAGGAACCTGGACTCTCTCAAGGCGGTAGACACGAACCGAGCAAGCATGGGCCAAGACTCTCCAGAACCCAGAGGCTTCTCCGACCTGCTTCTGGATGATGGACAGGACAATACCACCCAGATTGAGGTAGATAAGTTATCTGGGTAGTTGAGATGGATGAATGAATAGATTGCTTGTAATATGCCCAACCTCCACTGTCCATAAGTCTTCCCTTCATTTCATTAATAAAACAGACAAGTGTGAGTTTGGGTTGATGACAGAAGTGAGGGGACAACATAGCACCCTTCATCCAGGAATTAGATCATTTGTGTACCATATGACATGTACAAAAATACGTTACTGTAGTGGGCAGGCAGGAGAGCAAGTTCAGTCAGTCCCTCTTGTGTTTGGAGGTTGGGGTGTTAACAAAGATGATTGGCCTGGGAGTAGGTATTTAGGCAGGAGTTTAGCTAATTCACTCAGTCCATAACCCGTTAATGGGAAGGAAGTCACTCCTGACAGTGTGAATTCTGCAGTGGCTTGAGTGTTGAATCAGCACAGCATGTCAGTCTTATAGGAGACCAAATGTCATAGTTTGCCCAAGACTGTACGGGTTTCCAGGTATATAGGATTTCCAGTGCTAACAAAGGGACAGTTCTGGACAAACTGGGACAGTTGGCCACTCTGTGACTCTATGTTATTCTTTGATATGGTCAGGGCCATAGCAGAGGGAGGAAGATGGTTGGAGAGAGTTTTGGTGAGTATGAAGTTTGCAGAACACACATTTTAGATAGATTTTAGGGTTGCTCGGAGACCTAAAAGGTGGTGTTACATTTCTAATTTCCATAGTCTTTAGCATTGCAAATCATAAAATATGATCTTGATTGTTAAATAGGCAATTAAAACAAACAAGCAAATCTTGTAGAAATAAGCAAAACCACCCAAATGAGAACAGAGGTTGTTTGGTTTGATATACAAAGGGTGTCAGCCACCACCTCTTGCCTTTGCCAGGGACTCAAAGGAAGATGGAGAGTGGGAAAGGAGTTAGTGGGAAAAGGGGGGGCTTTGGGGATGCTCTGATTGGAGGCAGTTGGTATGGAAACCTTCTGGTGAACTCAGAAACCGCATCTTTCGTGAACGGTTTGAGGAACATATTTGGATTTGTATGGTTGGTTCTCAGAAGAAGGGACAAGAAAAAAGGAAGCTACCCATTATTAATCAAGTCCTGGCCATTTGAGTCCCACTGCTACCAAGGCTGTGGTTTCGCTTTTGGGACTGGTTGCTGCAGAACTTGGGGCCATAATTCCATGATGATACATAGTCTGGTTTTTTCTGCTTGCCTATTCTCTTTCCATCCTTTCTCCCAGATGACAGGCTTGTGATTTTTAATAACCAGCCAGTATTCTTTTTCCTGTACCACTGTCCCAGAAATAGTCATTATCTAGGAAAATAACTCAACTTCATGGGGCAGATACTATGTAGTCATGCAAATGGGACCAAGGTATTTTTGGTCCCTCACAGTGAGAGAAATCTTCAGAAATCTGAAGTGCAGGCTGTTGGAATTCTGTATGTGTGAGAAGCCCAATAGTTTCTGAAACTCCTCTCTGTGGCCTTAAATGATATGTGGCCATGATGTTCCCTGGCTGCCCCAGTCAGTCCCTTTAACCAGCAGCAAAGGATTTATCCGGAGCAGAAGTCCTGTGATACCCAGGATATGATTCTGACTCCTTCAGAGGGTTTGCTATTTTGGAAACAATGTTGTTATAACAAGTTAGAGCCCGCAACATCATCTCCCCCAAGCCACCTGTCTGCTCTGGCAACAAGAGAGAGAGAGCCTAACTGGAATAACCAGACAAGTACTCTCTGGAACTAGGCCCTGACAGATCGAAGGAGTCAACACAGGTCCCTGGGACTATGATCTCTCCTACTCACTAGTGTAATAAAAACTCCCTTTTCTCAGGGATTTATTAGCACTCCTCAAAATATAATCCCATTATAATTATTACTACGATTTTGTTATTCGGTCCACTTTTCTCTTTTCCACCTTCACAAAGGGAAACCATAAATAGTCAGAAGTTTTGAATCAGTAAAAAGAAGGAGGAAGGATGGACAGGTAGCTCTTTTATGGCTATTTTCTTGAGGCTAAAATCTGACAAATGCTATCTGTTTTGGTCCTTACAGCAAACTTTTGAGAAGTGTGTCCCAGGTTCCCTGGGCAATCATGATGACCTTTTTTGCATGAAGGCAATTTCAGATTTGGTTTTAGTGTTTTCTTGAGGTCTCCTATTAATCAGGGAGGCCCTGGTGTTCAGACTCAGGGTTGACAAGCTCCCAAGTTTTGTCCTTCTATTTGTTCAAGTTTCCTCGAATAGGAGAGCCAGTGGCGCTTGCATTATGTAGTGATTAGGGACAAGCAGCCCCTGAACATCCACTTGGAAGTAGCCTTAGGGTTTCAATTTGCCTGGAACGAGGTTGTCTCAGAGTTACCACTGCTCTTATAAAAGCACTGCCTACCCTTATTTTGGAATTTATTTTGATGCCGTTCTGAGTTTTGTTGGAGATATTTGGGAATCTCCCTGAGTTGCTCATATGTACTGCCACTAGTTTTAGAAACAAAAATCTTCATGTAAAACTTCTCTGAAAAGTTTCACTTATCCTGATCTTTAAGTAGCATTAGGATATATTAAAGATAGCCTGACCCTGAAATGTTTTTGAACATTGTTGCATGTTTTTGGGAAAAACACTTTAGCCCAATTGAGTTACATAATAAGAATGATAATGGTTAGAGGGTAACTACTCACAGGTGATAATTATGATAAGGTTTTTCTTACCTTTTAGGAATAAGTGTTTTGACTTATATTGCTACACACAAGCAATGTGCGTGAAAGACTGTAGGTGCCTTTTCTTTTGGGTACTTTCAAAACCAGTGTCAGAAATCAGAATCATTTTGTCCAGCAGCCCTGGCTGTAGTGGTAGCTGTTAAAATAATTTGTTTCCCAGTAAAACAAAAACCACTGAGAAGGAATTCTTGTCCATTGTCTAGACTTTATTTCCCATTAAAAAAACCCAAAAGTCAATAGCATGTTTACCATTTTGGCACAAATTCATTCTGAAATTAACAAAGGCTGTTATTCTCTTTGACTTGGTGCTGGGTGATAGTGTTTTTTTCTGGCTCTGCATAAGGACAGATAATGGAAGGATTGTAAAACTGTCCCAGTTAAAGAATTCTTTCAAGTTTTATTATTGTTTCTATTGTTTTCTTTTTAAAATATTCTTCCCATAAAGATATAAAAAAATGTTTTCAAGGATTAAACCTGGGGTTGATTAACCACTGAGTAACATCTCCAGCCCTTTTTTATATTTTATTTTGAGACAGGGTCTTGCTAAGGTACTTAGGGCCTAAGTTGCTGAGGCTGGCTTTGAACTTGTGATCCTCCTGCCTCAGCCTGTGATCACAGGCATACGCCACCATGCCCAGCAAGATACAAAGACGTTTTTAAATCTACGGTGTTTCCTACTGACTATAAGGACGCACCAGTGGTTGCTGTCACTGTTGATCTGAACGTTGATTTCTATGAGATCTTTTTTCTTATATAGCTTGTATTCATGGGGCCATGTAATCACTGAGCCTCTGCTGATTAGCAAGGGTTAAACACATAGTGTCAGAAAATAGCAAGTAAGTGTGCAGCTCTTGATAAGTATTTCAGAACTACAAAGGACCACAGGCCTTTCGGGTAAAGTTGGATTTCATTCATGATTTGGCCTTGTTTTAGCAGCCTTCTGTGAATCCACAGAGCCCAAGGCTCCAACCATAAATAAATAGTGAGAGGGTCACATCTTCACCTGGAAGTTGACTGCCCTTCTGTTCCCAGCATGGCTCTCTTGCAGCAAGATCAGTGATTTGCAGAATGGAGAGGTCCTTACAGTTGTTAGTTGAGAATTACTGATGCTCCATAAAGCTCAGCTTCACCACCTGTTCCTGAAGGATAATGTTGGTATCTTGTGGTTCTTCATTTTGTAGAAATCAGTCCAAATTCCTGTGTGACGATCCAAACCAAACAGCTGTAAATTTGGAACTGTTATATTCCTTCTATTGGGACAAGGAACGTGTTTATGAAAAGGATTGCAGAGTGTGATTTCTGACTGCATTCAAAAGCCCCTGGATGTCTATTTTAAAAATGGGGCTTATGGATCTTATAAATATAGTTTTATGATCCAAATTCACTGGGAAATTGTGAGATAAGCCAGTGCCTGTGAACCTTTACCATGCTTAAAACTCACCGAGAGTCTCACTGAAATATCCATTTGAGTGTCTTCGTTCTAGGCTAGTCCTGCCTGATAGTACGTAGTTCTAACAAGTTCCCACCGATTGCAGCTATGGTCAGACCATGGCCACCCTTTGAGTTGCAGTGGTCTAAATCATAATGCACAATTAAGTATTAGTTTTGATGATATACATAGCTGAAAAACCTTTTTGTTGTTTAACAATAGAAAGCCTCATAGAGTGCAAAAGAGAATGATCAGCAAATGTGATAGGTTTAGTGAAAAATAGGGATCCACAATTTTTCTCTTAAATAAGCATGTAAAAATCTTTGCTCTTCTGCCATTGTATGTACTGCCAATTGTATTGTTATTTTTTTTAATAAGAGAGAGGGACAATGAGAGAGGGAGAGAAAGAGAGAAACAGTTTTTATTTAGTTTTTCATGTGGTCTTCATTGCTCCCAGACTTCATCGTGTACGTGGGTGCTGGGGTTAGACCTAGTGTACTCATGCATATGGGGCAAGCGCCGTAACCGCTGAACCACCGCTCCAGCTGCTGACATCTTATTTTTACAAATTATACCATATGTTTCGTTAAAAATTTTCAATACTTAAGTGCTGCACACAAGGTTATTGTATGTGCAGTAATATTTTTTGGTATCTCTAACAAGGTAGTCTATTCAAGATGAAAGGAAATCATTGGAGAATGCTTAATCTAAAAAGTGATATAATTGCTTTGATAATGATTTTTGTGAGAAAGAGGCAAATTTTATAATTTTGATATAAGCAGAATCTTGGATGGTATGGTTGTAGTACAGAGACCATATCATACTATCCTTGATCAAAATCCCACTGCACCTGTGTCTTTCTTTTTTCTTTTTTTTTAATGTATATTTTTGTAATTTTATTTTTGAGCAAACTTACAAGATTTTAACAAAATAATATAAAATGTGTATATATTCTGGATAT
>PVKS010038785.1:0-17686 GCA_004027875.1 Aplodontia rufa | reverse complement strand
TTGTTCTATGCATTTCTTGTCCTTTATTTGTTTGCTTGATAGCTTGATTTACATGTTCATGGATGGTTCTGCTGTGCCATAGAGTTGGAGCAGAACACCTACATGTTGTCTTATAGACGACCTTGAGTTTCAGTGATGGGTGGGGGAGTCATTCCCAGGCCTGAGTGGACAAGGGCTGAAGGGGTGTCTGGTTTCCCGGGCTGGCAGTTCCTTTCCAGGAAGTGTGCACTGGGGAGATCAGGGGGACCGTGCCCTGGAGCCCATATTTCTGAAGTGTCCAGTTTTGCCTTTCTCTGTCAGCGTTCACCCCGACCCACGATGACAAGTTCCAGGACCTTTGAAGTGAGTATCCTCCTTATCACACCCTTTGGCCACAGTCCTGGCTGTCTGGGAGGGCTGTGGGCTGACTCTGTGCTCTGGTTGTGAAGCTGAACAAAGCTTCTTCCTACAGGACAGGCCTAGCCGCTGGTTGTGTAAGCCAATATCATAAATCCCTTCTTATATTAATATACATGTGTGTGTATATATATATATATATATATATATATATATATGAGTGTGTGTGTATGTGTGTATATATATACATATATACCTTGTTGATTTTGTAGCTCCATAGAACCTTGAGTAATATGGTGCCTTAAATAAGTCTTTGACAAGTAAGTTAAATTATATTTGTTTTTAAAATAAATATGAAGACATCTTTAAAATTATTAGCTTACATTATTGGGGAGGGGGGTTACTTGGCTAGTAGCCTGCTGGGCCTGTAGTTGCCTGTGTTAGGATTTTTAAAGTACAATGTCCACTTTCTGAGGGATTCTCTTTCGCAGGAAAAAAATGGCTTAAAATATTAACTATACTTGTTTTATATCTTGGTTTTCATGCACAACCTAAAAAAATTTGTTAAAACTAGGTAAATAAGGTTTTTTTAAATGGATAAATATTTTAAATCATTTGTTAGGAAATCATCTGTGTCATTTTTAAGTTAAAATACTGGAACATCGGTTGCTAAACATAAATTCAAATATTCTTTACCTCTTAAATTCCACACAAATAATATATGCTTGCGTCTATTCATAAATGCATTGTATGTATTTTTGTTACATGGAAAAAATTTTATGATTGCTGTTTTTATTTCTTCACTAAAAGCAAAGGTTACCATGTTAAAGGGCTGGAGAGATTGGAGAGATGACTGTGGTAGAGCATTCGCCTGGTGTGTGTGAGGACCTGGTTTCCATCCCCTGCACCACTATCAGAAAAATGAAAAAATAAATTAAATTGATTTTCTCTTTCTCTCTCTACTTACTCTCGCTCTTTAAAAAAAGTTTACTAACTTCAATTTCAATTAGGAGATATAAAACCATATACAAAGAATACAAATAATGTGAGCTGTAGTTTGATTGAAATACTGATGCTGGTGTTTGAATGTTGGGTTCAAGTCCTCTAGGAGTCGAGGAATGAAGCTGAGGGGTACCAAGGCAAGTGTAGTAGACAAACTTTATTTTGTAGAAAGCAAAGCATAGGGAAAAGTGTAGACTTCCCCACAGAGTGAGGGAAGGGGACAGAACCCAATAGGCACCTAGATATGCCCTTTTTATATGAAGTTCACCATTCAATTGGTCAACTTCTCCCTTCCCCAAACATAGGGGGTGATAAATTTTGGTTCAGTGCAGCCTTGGGTTTGCACCTCAGGCATCAAAAGAAAGAATGTGGCAGCTTGCTTAGCAGAAGGGAGTGTTTGCATTTGAAACCACCTTGCCAGACCCTTCTCTTTAGCATTGGGAGATGTCAAATTGATCTTAAGGGGAAAAAAACCAACAGTTTTCCCTTGATTGTCTCCAGCATTCTAACTCCTCTGGCTGCCTAACTTTTCCTATCTCAATACCATAGCAAACAATGTATTGTATCTTGTTGAAGAAAAGGAGTAATTTGTCTAAACTCAGAAGATTTTGAAGGATTGTTTCTAATTGCAAACTTTAGAAAGGGAAAAAAAGAGGGCCTGGAGTAGTGGCTCAGTTATTAGAGCACTTGCCTGGCATGCACAAGGAACCAGGTTCAAAACCCAGCACAGAGGCCGGCTTTGTGGTTGTTAGGGTAATGTCCTCTCAGTAGTAGAAGAATGAAACCAAGGGACACCTAGGCAAGCGGAGCAAGCAGAGTTTATTTAAGAACGGATAGAAAAGGATAGAAAGAAAAGATTTCTCCAGGAGAAGGGAGTCTGGGAGCCAAGAACTCAACGAGGGGGTCCATCCGGCTCATCTTTCTTATACTCTCTCAGGATTCTCCCCCTTTGGTTAATCATTGCCTTCCCACCCCCATGCCTGGGAGCAAGGCTCTGAAGATCTGGTTTGGTCTAGTCTTTTGTCTTGGGCCCACAAGGGTGATTATCAGCAGGGGAGCTGTTTGCCTCTGGAACACCTTTGTTGGTAGAGGGCTTTGTCAGCATGGAGGTTGTAACAGAAGATGTTCTTTGCTCTCTTAAAAAATAAAATAACCAGCAGCTAATTTTCTCCTTATCAAGATGCATCTTTCTGCCTACACTGACCACGTAGCTTTCTCTGCCTCAGCACAACATCCACAATTTAATGTCAGAAAACCAAAAACCACATGAAGAAAAGTAATAAAATTGACTCTCTTTTTCTCTCTCTCTCTTTAGAAAAAAGGAAAAAGGCAGAAAAGAATCACCAAGTAGGAGAAAAGAAATATAAGGTAATGAGTATGATGACATATTTTGGAGTAATGTTTTTGGATGAGAAAGGCTTTTGTATGGGAAAGTAAGATTCTTGTTGTAAAGTTCAAGATGGGTAAAAGAGAAGACAAAATTAAGGATATAAATCAGTTGTAGAGTGCCTAAGTAAACTGCAGGTGTATTAAAGGTGTAAAAACCCAGAAACCATGGGTGTAAATTCAGGCGCGGGTGTTTATTGGGATTTGCTGCTCCGGGCCAAATTCACCTGCACCGCCATAGTGAGGGTGGGCATGGGAAATGGCGCTGGACCTCTGCTGGGCAGCTGCTTTTATAGTTTGGGGAAAGGAAAGAAGTTGATGGGGATGGCCTCTTGGAGAATGCCTGGTGGATCCATCAATCATCAGGTGTTTGAGAGATGTCATTGGAGCTTGTCTGTCAGCGACTTGATTGGTTGGGTGCCCTGCCCCCCAACCAGCTGCTGCGGCTGGCATGGTGCCACCGCCTGAGGGCGTGGGGTGCTTGACGCCCTGCCTCAAACACCAACGATCTAACATCCCGACCTTTTTGGTGATATAGGGTGTAGATTTCCATCTGGCTCCTTCCTGCTGTTTATGGGGCATCCTGGGGAGGAGAAGGTTCAGGTGTTTGTTCGGTGGGGAGGCGGCTGCAAGGGTGCAAGAGCCTTTGGTTGTACGTTACTTCAGCGACCTCGCTTATGCAGTTTCAGGCGAACCTGAGGAGACAGGGAGCAGTCATCAGAAGGAGTCTTATCAATAATATGGGACTAAGGATGGAGGTCAGCAAGGTGACAAGAGTGGAATTTAGCCATGCTGGACAAGAGTCGTTTGATTACTGCTGCTTAAGCGTCTCAGTCAGATGTCTGAGAGTTCTGATGTTCGTCTCCATCAGCCCAGTTTCATTGACGTAGCAGCCTTTGTTCATCATCAGGAGATCTAGTGTTCGACGGTTCTGGAAGAAAACTTGGGCAATGGATGTTATTTGTCTTTCTAGGGAGGACAGGGAGGCAGCAGATGTCTCCACTGCCTCATTGTAATTGCTATTCTAGCCTCTGGGTGGCAGAGACTGACTGCATCCTCCTGCCCCCAATCCAGAGGCAGTGAGTGAGGAGGCTAGGGAGAGTTTGACCACCACTGATAGAAAAATGGCCTGTTTCATCCTAGGGAGGGGATTCTGAGAAAACCAGATTAGGGGAACCCCCTCGAAAACTGGCATTTCGGAAAAAAAAGCCATTGCTTTGTTGGTAAATGTCCGTATAGGACTGAATGACGATTATAGTCTCTTACCAGGTGTTTAAGACCAACTTGATCAAAATTGATCTTGTTCCTATCTATAGCTGAGTCAGCTGAGATTGTCAGGGTCATCCTTGAGGAACTTGTGAAAAGTCTTTTGGCTCTTTTACCAGTTATGGCATCTGCCAGGATAGATCAGGGTCTTGCTGACCACATGCGGCTTCGCTTGGAAGCATCAGGGACACTGTCCATGAATGATCATCCTCTGCCGAATGAATGTTCACTGGTTGGCTTTCTGTTCTCTAGGGTCACCTGATCCCCCTGATTGGGAGGTCGTATTACTCAGAGTTGTCAAACCTATAGAGAATTTCCATTGTCCCCTGAGTTTTGGCTGACCAAACAGGGCAAGGGTCAAGATATTGAGTGTTTTCCTTAACCCTTTATCTGTCTTAACTTTGGTCTCCTTGATTTGGTGTTAAACATCCAGCAGGCCACTTTCACCAGTCTTAAAGTGGAAATATTGTGTTACAGCTTTATAGTTACCCCTTTTGTTGAATTAGAATCAATAACAGTGCTTGAAATTAGTAGTATATCTTATCTGTCGTGATAGGTGATGGCGTGTGTTAATTCAGGTTTATTTCTTGTTAGAAATAGTACTTCTACAGAACAGTAATAAGCAACAGTTTTAAAGATTTGCAAGGAAAATACAACAAGGAATTAGCAAGAGTAAATAAAGTTAATTCTACTTTGGAACCATAAGGTGAGAGGCTGAATCTTAGCTCAGGCGGGGTAGAGCTCTTGACAAATATTAAGTGTTTTAATTTTGAAGCTGATCTTTGCCTCTTAAAAGCATTTTATAAAGCTCTCATGTATTGTTCTGAAGTCTATCTGAATATACATGTAAGAAACAGTGTTAATGATCAGAAAAACCGTCAACGCAAACAAATATAAGTCAGGCTTTTAAATAGCTTTGTGGTCCTTTTACATCAGATACAATATATAGGAGAGCACTTATTGGTTACCTTGCCTGTAAACCTATGTAAACTTTCATGTTATGAACTTTTATAGAGTTTGAACATTTATTTGACCTTCAGAGAAATCTTAAATAACTTTAACCATTTGTGCCAATTACATTTAATTAAATAATAAGCAGACTTCTGAGATTTGCCTTCCATAAACCTTCTGCAATTTAGACACTGATTCAAAACAGTGAAAAAAATATAAAATGAAATTGCCAGGATAAAAACAGTATCAGTGTTCAAAGGCTGATTTATAAATACAGCCCTATAATGATAAAACCTCTATGGATTTAAAGCAAATGTAAGTCAGTTTTAAAATGAATAGTGTTTAAAAGAGAGCACTTAGTTAACTTGTGTGCCTTAAATTATGTAACACATATAGAGGAAACCTTGAAAGTTTAGTTCTTGGATGCATATGTATCTTTAGTCATATAGGTCTAGAATATCAACAATGATATCTTGAAATAACAGTTGCTTATTTAATCAGTACAAATTTTAGATTTAACACTTAACAGACATAAGAAATCATCTTGATAAGCATATCGATGTTTTTTTTTAATTCGATAAACATGGTCTTACAATTAGGAGGGGTTCATCATCAAACAATCAATAACAAAAGTGTAATGACAGAACAAGCCAATACTGGTGCCAGACCATGGTTTCCCCCCTTTGGGTTCCCCATGGTTCCATGTTTCACTCTACTTAAGCCCCAAGTTAATTGGACTTCTCTTGGAAGTTGGAGGTTCCCCTCAGATTAGATTCCCCAATACTGCCTCTCTCTGGTCTCCTTGATGTCCCCCTGCCCCTTCCCGACATCCCCCAGGAACCTAGGCAAGGTTCCCCATGATCATGTAAAAATTCATACATGTTGAGGTAATTGTTAGGTGAGCCATCTATCATACTATTTCCGCTTGTATTCTACCTTCCACAAATAAGAGAAAACATTTGGCCCTTGAGTCTCTGAGTTTGGGATACTTCACTTAGCAAAATTTTTTCCATCTCCATCCATTTGGCTGCAAATGCCATAATATCATTTTCTCTAATAGCTGATTAGTATTCCACCGTATATAAGTAACAAAGTTTTTGAAACCACTCATCAAGTGAGGGACATCTGGGTTGGTTCCATAATTTAGCTATTTTAAATTCAGCTGCTATAAACAATGATGAAGCTGTATCTCTATAGTATGTCGATGCTAGCTCTTTTGGGAAGATACCCAGGAGTGGAATAGTTGGATCAAAAGGCGGTTCCAGCCTGAATTTTCTGAGCAGTGTCCACACTGCTTTCCAGAGTGTCTGTACCAGTGTACAGTCCCACCAGCAATGTGGAAAGCATTCCTCTTTTCCCATAGCCCCTCCAGCATCTGTCATTGTTTGCATTCTTCATTTTTGCCACTCTGACCACAGTGAGGCGGAATCTCAGTGAAGTTTTGATTTGCATTTCTCTGATTGCTGGTGATGTAGAGCATTTTCTCATATCTTTACAGGCTTTTTGGACTTCCTCCGTTGAGAAGCTTCTTTTTAGTTCTACAGCCCAATTATTATTTGGGTTATTTGTGATTTTGGTATTTAGTTTTTTGAGTTCTTTGTATATTCTGGATATTAGCTCTCTATCCAAAGTATAGCAGGCAAACATTTTCTCCCATTCTGTAGGTTCCCTCCTGAGACTCTTGACTAAATCTTTAGCTGTGTGAATGCTTTTTAGTTTAATTGCATTCCATTCATTTATTCTTGATTTTACTGCTTGTGCCATGGGAGTCCTGTTAAGGAAGGCTGTGCCAAACCCTGTGTCATGTAGTGTTGATCCTACTTCTTTTTCAAGCAATTGTAGAGTTGCTGGTTTAATATCCAGATACTTGAACCACTTTGATTTAACTTTTGTGCAGGGTGAAAGGTAAGGATCCAATTTCAGTTGTCTACATATGGCTGTCCAATTTGTCCAACACCATTTGTTGAACAGGCTATCATTCTTCCACACTATGCTTTTGCCCCCTTTATCAAATATCAGATAGTTAAAGGTATGAGGGTTCCTCTCAGAATCCTCTATTCTATTCCATTAGTTTTCAGTTCTGTTTTGATAACAATACCATGTTGTTTTTGTTACTGTAGACTTGTACTATAGTTTCAGGTCAGGAATTGAGATGCCACCTGCCTCCTCCTTCTTGCTGAGTGATGTTTTGGGTAATCTTGGTCTTTCGTTGTTCCATACAAATTTGAGTAATGCTTTTTCTATATTCATGAAGAAAGACATTAGTGCCTTGATAGAGATTGCATTAAATCTGTATAGGGCTTTGGGGAAAACGGCCATTTTGATGATATTGGCTCTACATAACCATTAACAAGGAATGTTTTACCATCTATCAGATCTTCTATAATTTCTTTTTTTAAAGTTCAATAATTTTCATTGTATAGGACCTTGACATCCTTTGTGAGATTTATGCCCAAGTATTTTATTTTTTTGCAGGAGATGATGAAAGGGATAGATTTCTTAATTTCTTCTTCAGTGGCCTTGTTACTGAAGTATAGGAAAGCAAATGATTTATCGGCATTAGTGTTGTAATCGACCACTTTGCTGAAGTCGTGTATAAGCTCTAGAAGTCTTCTGGTCGAGCTTATTGGTAGAGGATCATGTCATCAGCAAATAGAGACAACTTGACTTCTTCTTTTCCTATTCGAGTTCCTTTGGTTTCCTTCTCTTTTCTGAGAGCTCTCGCAACGATTTCAAGGTCTATATTGAGTAAAAGTGGTGAAAGTGGACAGCCGTGTCTTGTTCCTGAACTAAGTGGAAATGCTTTCAGTCTTTCTCCATTGAGCATAACGTTTGCTATGGCTCTTTCATAAATGGATCTTAGGTAGCTAAAATACCTCCCCTTGATCCCTATCCTCTCTAGGGTTTTTAGCATAAAAGGATGCTGAATTTTATCAAAGGCCTTTTCTGCATCCATTGAGATGATTATATGATTTTTATTTTTAATTCTGTTTAAGTGGTTAATAACATTTATTGATTTGTGAATGTTGAACCAGTCATGATTCCCTGGAATGAAGCCCACTTGATAATGATGTATTATCTTTTTAATGTATTTTCGATCTGATGATCTAGAATTTTACCAAGGATTTTTGCATCTATGTTCATCAGAGAAATTAGTCTATAATTTCCTTTTCTTGATGAGTCTTTGTTAGATTTTGGTATCAGTGTTAAATTTGCTTCATAAAAAATGTTTGGTAGAGCTCCAACCATTTCAATTTCATTGGAAAGCTAATAGAGGATGGGTGTTAATTCTTCTGTAAAAATTTGGAAGAATTCTGCCATGAATCCATCAGGTCCAGGACTTTTCTTTTTTGGAAGGCCTTTGATTGCTGCTTCAATTTCAGAACCTGAGATAGGTTGGTTTAGATTTTCAATGTCTTCTGGTGTTAATCTGGGGGTGTCATATGTGGCTAAGTATCTGTCCATATCTTTCAGATTATCAATCTTGGCAGAGTATAAATTTTCAAAATAAGTTCTGATAATCTTCTAGATTTTGTTTGAGTCTCTCGTGACATCCCTATTTTTGTCTTTGATTTTATTGATTTTTGCTTCATTTCAATCTTGTTTTTGGTGAGGTTGGCAAGGGGTCTGTTGATCTTATTTATTTTTTCCAGGAACCAACTCTTTGTTTTGTTGATACTTTGTATTGTTTTTTTCCCCTCAATTTCATTGATTTCAGCTCTGATTTTAGTTATTTCCTATCTTCTATTAGCTTTTGGATTGGATTGTTCCTCTTTTTGCAGGAGTTTGAGTTGGAGCGTAAGACTATTTGGGCTCTTTCCAGATTTTTGATGTATGCATTCAGTGCTATAAATTTACCTTGTAAGTATGCTTTCATATTGTCCCAGAGGATTCGATACGTCATTTCATCATTCTCATTCATTTCCAAAAATTTCTTGATTTCTGATTTCATTTGGTCTTTTATCCATTATTTGTTTAAAATGGTATTATTCAATTTCCAAGTATTAGAGTAGCTTCTGTTACTTTTGCTGTTGTTGACTGCTAAGATCATGGCATTGTGGTCTGGCAGGATACGTGGGACTATATCAACTTTCTTGATTTTTGTTAAGGTTAGCTCTGTGGACTAGGATGTGGTCTATTTTTGAGAAGGATCTGTGAGCTGCTGAGAAGAAGGCAAATTCAGCCGATTTAGGATGGAATATTCTTTTTTTATTTTTGGAAAAAAAATCACAAGTTTAATAAGAAATATGAAATAGTCTAGGGATAAATTCTTTTTAAAATATGAATTGACAATTTATTATAAGTTTCAATCCCAGGATAACTTTTTTAAAAATTTTGTCCAATAAACATTGTCTTACAACAGGAGGGGTTCATTGTCAAACAATCAAGAACAAAAGTGTAATGACAGAACAAGCCAATACTGGTGGTGCCAGACCATGGTTTTCCCCCTTTGGGTTCCCCATGGTCGTATGATTCACTCTACTTAAGCCCCAAGTTAATTGGACTTCTCTTGGAAGTTAGAGGTTCCCCTCAGATTAGATTCCCCAATACTGCCTCCCTCTGGTCTCCTTGATGTCCTTCCTATTCCCTTCCCCCCTCACTACCCTCCTCCCTATGTCCCCCAAGAACCTAGGCCAGGTTCCCCATAATTGTGTAAAAATTCATACATGTTGTCACGTGATCCTTCTGGCTTGAGGGGTGGACAGGGCTGGGAATTGCTCCCCTTTATTCCACAAACCAAAGTTCCCCTAAGCAAGGCCTGGGCCTGGCCAAGGCCTTCTCTTCCTGGTGTGGTCAGTGGCCATCTCCTGATGCAGTTTTCAGAGCCTGCTCTAAAAAGCCAGAGAGAGCTGTCTCCTGGAGTTTGTAATGGCAGCTCAGCTTTTCCACCGAGCAGCCTGTTCAGCTGGGCAACTCTGCGGGCCCACTTCCAAACACAGTTCTCGCCAGGTGCAATGTATGAGTTGGGTGGGTGTGTGCAAATGCGCATGCCCAATGTTCTGTTTTTATAAAGCATGGGAACCCGGCAGCGATGCAGTCCTGGCTCTGTTCAGCTCCACTCCTGCTCCCAGCTGCTTGCTGTGGCTGCTTGCAGCCTGCCGGCTGGCCGCTCACCAGCTGAATGTAAACGAACAAAGCCGAACTGCTTCGTTCCTGGCAGGAAGGATCAAATCCCTCTTTATTCTGCACACGAATCTCCCTCCCAGGACTCAGCTCCTCAAGAAAAGCTTCACAACCTAGCACTAGAAGTTCATAAACATATTCCCAAGAATACACCTTGAAAAACTGAAGATAAACTGGAATTTTCCCATCCAGACTCGGAACCACAGGAAAAGCCGCCTCCCTTCAGCTTACCATCTTCCTATTCCCTCCATATCAATGTTTTAAGAAACCCTGTTATTAAAGAATTAGAATTTTGCCTTATCAGAATATCTTTCCCAGTTGCTGATTGTTCCTTAGATTTCCCAATTGCTCTTAAGGTGAAATAATTTTTTTCACAGTGCTGACATATAAACATTTGGAACTTTAGTACTCTTTGTATACCTGTTACACATGTTATAATTTCATACCTGTTAGGATTACATCTATTATAATTGTTATTCTTAACAATTTGCTTTTTATTGAAGATCCAGAAACAAAACAACTTTAATTTTTTCATTTATTAATTTATAGGACATTTAATGGACCCAAATATGTATTGTCCTATAGAATCCAAGAAGCCAGGCTCAATTGAACCCATGGTGAGTAGAAGCAACGAAATGTCCTCTTAGCAAATATGCATAAAGATCATTCTCATTTATGTCATCCGAGAAGTGTAAGCAGTACAAACTTTCTCCCCTGATGAACAAAAATGTTCAAAAATGAACAAAAATGTTACACTTAACATTTAGAGAAATTAGTATTGATTGACCACCTGGAAACACATGTGCATTAGGAATTTTGAAGCTATCTTTATTATAACATACAACAAATACAGAGACAAACAGAATGTCAGTGCGCGCGCGCACACACACACACACACACGGAAATGCAACAGGAGACAGATTTCGGCACCATTTATGTAAGAAAAGAGATGAAAAAATGAATGATATAATGACAGTAGAGCTGAGTGGGTGGAGAGACCTCCTGGTGTTAGGAGGATTGGCCTGAGGGGAGGGTGGAGCTGACAGCAGCTCCTGGGGCTGCCAGCTGGCATAGGGAGGGAAGTAAAGGGTTTTGCGAAAGAACAAGAACGCAGCCCTCTTAAGCATTTCAAAAATCTTGGAACCTGGAGCAGCATGTACTTCCCACATCCATGAGGCTTCAATTTAAAAGTGACACTTTTTCCTGTTCCGGCTTTCAGGCTGTAAGCAGACCTGTATAGATCCTGCACGGCATGCTTCATGAACTCAGAATGCATGGCAGTCCACGCAGGGGACTCTGAGCCAGGACAGCTCTTGGTGGTGAGCTATGTTGCGTGTGCAGCAGCAGTAGACTCAGCAGGGACCAGCAAGCAGGCAGAGGGGAGTGTTGGAAAATTGCCATTCAGAAAGGAGGAAGAAAAGGACTGGTCTGAGTAAAGGGGCCGGGGGGAACGGAGGGAGAGGAGGAAGATGGGGGGGCAAGAGCACAAACCCCCCAAAGCTTCAACATATGGCATTTTTTATTATTTCCCTGTCCGGTGAAAGTGTTTGCATAAATCAGCGAGGGTTTCAAAGTCAAAAGTTCCTTCTGGAGGCCATCTTGAGCCATTGTCTGAAATATAGTGAGTGCAGGCCACAGTTATTTCCCATGACCTTCCAATTTACGTGGAGGGTGAACAGGAACAAAAGGAGGCATCCCAAATTTTGACTGTGTTCACCCAAGTGGAGGATGGGGGCGCACCATGGACTAGGACATCTCCTCAGCCCACTGGGGCCCAGATGGAATGGTGGGGTCTGGCGTGTGCACATAACTTAGGAGCAGATCTCCTCAATGGAAGGTGCAACCAGAAGGCCAAGTGAAATGGAAGGAACCTACCTCAATTTTGTCGGTCTGGATAAGGGGAAAGGATGTTGCAGAAAAGTCTGAGTTTGCATGCAGGAGAGAGGGTGGACCTCAACCTGGGCGTGGGAAGGTCCAAAACCCACTCAGGTTTCGGTACCAGACGTAAAAATATCAGAAACCACAGGTGTTTTTCTTAGGATGCTTAAAGAAAAACTAATGTGATTTCTGACTCCAGAGTGGACCTTGAAAAAGAAGCCATTTATATCACAATGACTCATACCTTCATCTTTTCGTCTCACACCCAGAGTCAGATCTCTGCCTACTCACCATCTCAACGTGGAAGTTCAACAGATATCTCAAATGCACATGTCCAAAACTGAAACATGCATGTGGAATGCAATTAGGAAGCAGCATGAACATAATTTGTGATGCCACTTCTACCAAGTAACAGACAACACCAAACTATATTATGCAAATGTGGGATGCACACATGGGATATTAAAGCTGTAAAGAACAGTGAACAAAAGATGATTACAAAACTGAGGATGTGTGCTTCCTCCTGGAGGGACAATAGGGGTGAAATCACACAAGGACATCACAGGAATTTTGGGGAATGCTGGCAGTGTTCTTTTGTGTGACTTGGGGGGGGACTGATTCTGTATGTGTATACTTGGAATTTATTTCTTAATTTGTATATGTATATCACACTGTTCTCCATAAGCTTATTTGACAATTTACACGGGTGAGGAAACAGCTAAGAACGATGGCACATCTTTGTAATTAAGTAATTCTTACAATGCACTGAACCTGGATATGAGTGATCTGTTTTTTCTCCATGCATTATCAGGGCATGAATTCCTTAGCAAAAACTATAGGAATTCAGTTCTTTTACTGATTGGAGCAGAGTGGAACTACATGATCAAAGTTAAGACCACTGGTCATGGGACAAACTGATGTCAAGAATGTCCTGATGTGGCAGGGTGTTAGCAAAGGGATGGGCTCAGCTATGTTGTGTGTGTGATTCCAGGCTGAGAGTGGCCAGAACCAGTAGGCACTGGGCCCCAGGGCCCACGGTCATGTGGCCGGTGGTTGGGTATCCTGGTGTTTGGGCATTTGGCCCAGGGATCCTGTGGCCCCTGGTGGAAATGTGCATCACTCCAGTAAGCCTGTCAGTTCCAGGTGTGGCTGGTGGGGTCTGAACGTGCCTGTGGGCTTTTCTGAAAAGGGAAGATTTCATGATATTACCATCTACTAGGGGACTCACATGCAATGATCATCATAACGTTCATGGACTTACTCTGCCATGCGTTCCCATCATGATATGCTTCCTTGCCACACAGCCCAAAAGGAACTGGGCCAACTATGGACAGAAACCTCCAAACAGCCTAAACAAACACTTCACCCACACACATATACCAAAATCTCCTGATGTTATTCACTCAGGAAGGCACACATCCCAGGCAAGGTTCCTGCTCCAAAATGCTAAACCTGAATCTAATTATGAAGGGGCTATCAGAGAAATCGACCTTGAGGGGTTTGCTGCAAAACAACTGCACTCAGTCTTTGAAAAGGTCAGTATCCCCCATTGCAGAGTCAGAGGTAGTATTCTCGCTTAAATGCCATTAAGACACTTGGCAGACAAAGT
This sequence comes from Aplodontia rufa, assembly GCA_004027875.1. Lineage (NCBI taxonomy): Eukaryota > Metazoa > Chordata > Mammalia > Rodentia > Aplodontiidae > Aplodontia > Aplodontia rufa. The sequence goes on along the minus strand of PVKS010038785.1, from coordinate 4,134 downwards.
CAATGCATGTCACAGAGGAGTTTTAGAAAGCAGCAGTGAAGGATGTTATTGGGGCAACCAGAAAATGTTTCATGGGGTCATATAGAATAAAACAGAATTGTCTCCAGGTTAAAAGGTCTCAGTGTGATAACTGCATTACTGGTTTGTAGGAGACCACGCTGTGATACATGCTGACATAGTCAGGGGTGTTGCATCATAATGCCTTCAAGCAGCACAAAGGAGTCAGTGTAATGATTAAATGCACACACTCACTTAGGCACAGTGGCATTTGCCAGTATTCCCAGCTACTTGGGAGGCTGAGGCAGGAGGCTGAGGAAGGAGGCCAGTTGGAGTCCAGGAGATCAGGGCCAGCCTAGCCAATGCAGGGAGACACCATCCCTTAAAACTAAAAAGTAGGTGGGGCGATGAAACTCACATGATGGAATGTTAGCAACTCGTGGGTCCAGGTGAAGGATATACACTGCAGCACCTCACACTTTGCTTGCATCTCCTCTGCAGGTTAGAAAATGTAAAAGCTGGGACGGGAAGAAAGGGAACAGCGTACCTACAACTCAACTCCACTGCTTCAACTGGCCTGTCAAAAAGAGAGAACCAGCCCTTCCCAGCAGCGCACGTCTCGTCCATATCAAGAAGCGCCTTCCGGGACGACGACCCAGTAAGGGGTGTGCTGGTTGGTTGTGGGCGGACCAACGAGAAGGCTGCTATGTGGGCGCCCAAGGCGAGGGAGTCTCGCAGAGTTTGAGGTGATGTCGCGCGTGGCCTGCGGTATCGCAGTTGGGGAAGGCGTAATCGCTCTCCCTGCGCCTCTAGCAACGAGCTCTCTGCAAAACTGCTGTTCAGACTGACAACATGAGTGCCACCAATGAGGCTTCCACTCAGGGAGATGAATATGGATCAGGCAGTGGGAACCCTGTAGGTATCCGTTCTGCAAGCTCTGGAGCCCCACGTGGCCTGGGCCTGCGCCTTGAATTGCATTCACCTTGGAGCTGGGAGGGCGAGGGGGGCCTCCCGGATGCATGAGGCCTCTCAGAGGCCCAGTGGGAAGAGAGAAGCTGGGGGGGGGAGGTTGCTTCTGGGCCCTGAAGGCAAGCTTGGCTCCCAGGTGACCAGAAGGGGGCGCTCTGGATTTCGTGCCCCTCCTCACTGCTGCACAGTCAGCTGCTATCCTGCAGGCAATCAATGCCCGGCTGGGAGCCATGCAGCCAGGTCCCCTGAAAATTGGGTGGGTGAACTGTCTTCCATTTGGGTGGAAGCAGAGGCAGGCCCCAGAGCGAGAGGCACGCTGTCCCGGAGCTGCGTGGAAGCACAGCAGGCCTCAGCCTCCCCTCTGAGCCACCCCAGTGGGTCCAAGGGGTACCATGCCTGGGGTTACCACAAAAGGGCCACCAAAAGCAGGATGCTTGGCAGCCAGAAAGCCCAGTGGCCCTCTTCCGACCCCAGTCTTCAGAAGAGTTCAGTGAGATCCAGCTGACGAGGGTGAGCATTTGACCCAGAGGAGGAGGCCAGGCTGGGTCCAGCAGCCCCAGGGAGCTAGGATTCCCAGCCAGATGCTCAATGTCTTGGCAGGGGGAATTTCCTTCACATGCTGTTCTCTCTGCAGGCCTTAGCACCCCGTGGACTCACCATGGAAAGGCAGACCTTGGGAGAACTAGAATTTTGTTCCCCCAAGAAAATTCAAAGCATGCTCTGGGACAATAAAGGGAGCATTTGTAGCTACCCTGTAGATACACCTGCTGCTGCAAAGGGTCTGCTCAGGGTCTGTCCTAGGAAGAAGGCCAACCAGGAGAAGTAGTCCCAAGGCACTGGCTCATAAGTTACTCTGGGTGGGATATTCCCTTCATGGGGTTAGAAACTCAGGGCCGCTTCCCTGGAATCGGGCACCTTCCTCCCGGTCTCCAGGTTTCCACTGCTTGGGAGGGTCAGACAATATTTTTTTTTGGCCACTGGGAACCAGAAAGTCCAAGCCCAATTGCACTGGAGAAATCAGCACCTAAGGAGACATGGGAGTCCCTGCCAGTGATGATAATGGGCCAATTAGAGATGCAGTCCTCCAGGCCCAAGTGAATAGGCCTTTGTTGTCCTCCGCCTCTCACTCGTCCTTTCTCCTCCCCTCTCCCGCACTTCTTGGTTCCCTCTGCCAGTTGCTCAGGGGTTGTCTGTGGGAGCGCACTGTCATTGGGATGCCATACTGGGGTATCTGTGGTCGGGCTAACATCAAGAAATTATATGGTAGGTGCCAGTCCGTGGTGGTCAGGTTTTGTGCATTTCCTGCCTCCTCCCCAGTCGGGGGCTAGGATGGAAAGTGGGGCCTGGATGCTAACTTGGTTGGGCGACTCCATACAGTTTGGACTGCATATCTTGTGTGTGTGGCCTCATCTGCCCCCTGATTCTTCTCTCCCAGGTCTTAACCCCAGCGGACCTGAGCATTCTCGAGTCCCCCTTCATGCACACACCCTGCTTCTCACTGACTCATCTCTACCTGCTTGGCTGGAGCTGATTGAGGGAGATTGTGCAGATGAGATGAGTCTTGGAATTCCCCCGTTGTTCCCCACCTGATCCAGCCCCTGTGCACGCAGGATCCTATTCACCAGGCACCTCGTCTAACCTGACTCAGAAATTTTTGCATTAGCTTCCAACACAGAGACCAGGGGCATGTTGCCTGTGCACACATCGTGAAGAACTCAGCACTGGTAACCTCAACAACAGAGTCCCCGAACTTGCATGCAACTTGCGGCCCTTGGACTGGAGCCAGGGAAGCTTCACTCCTAGAGAACCACCCCCTTCCGGTGAGTCTTGTGATTATGTTTATTTCTTTAGATACTAGGGATTAAACCAGAGGTGCTTAACCACTGAGCCCTTTCATTTTCAGGCAGGGTCTTGCTATGCTTTTTGGACCTTGCTAAGTTTCTGAGGCTGGCTTTGAATGTGTGAACCTCCTGCCTCAACCTCCCAAGCCATAGTGGGTTTGATAGCAGAGGAGAAACACAGGATATGTAAACCTCTGGCTCAGCCACTCCTGCAGGTCCAGCCTTGATCCCGGGGTTTCCTCCCTGTGCAGACAGTTCTCTCATAAGGAACTGTGGATGGGAAGAGTGGTTTCAGTCCGCTTGGTTTCCTGGGTGGGGTTTTATGTGGTGTGGGTGATTTGTAGCAGTGCCCCAAACACCAGCGCTAGAAATAGACTTTCAGCAGAACAAACTCTTTTTGTTGGATCCTGTTCAACCACATTGCTCCTCCAAGGGCCTGGCTATGGCTGCAGACATGCAAGTGTCCCACCCAGAGCCACAGTGCTAGAGGGCCACAGTGAAAGCTGGGGCTAACTCTGGGCCGCAGGGAAGGCAGGCTCACAGAGTGGGGGAGCTGAGGGCCAGAGCAGGTGCACCTAACTTGCTGCCTGCAGAGGAGGCTGCTGCCTCCCTTTAGACACAGCCAGGCCCTTTCCACTTCCCATGCCTTTTGGGGAGCTGGATCTTGTGTTCCTTCAGGTGATCAGGAAACAGCTATGCGGCATCCTGAAAGATAGCAGCAACCACCTGGAGCACAGGGCTGTCCCTGCAGACTGCTCTCTCTGGCTCCTAGAAATACCAAGCCAGCTAGACGGTGGGCTCGAGGTCCAGGTTAAGCTGAGTTAGGTTTCCCTGGCATCCTGCACCATAGGGATGAGAGAATGGAGGGCGGCCTCCTCTTTCCTCTGAGGATTGCCTGCCTGTGCTGCATTTGGTCGTTTTGAAATGGGGGAATGTGAGGCATAGGGGTGAGTGGGAGGATGAGGGGAGAGGAGACCTGAATATGTTTTCTATTTCTTTCTCCGGTGTCTGCTGGCTTAGTGTGTGACGATACAGAAAGAAAGAGATGATCTCAAAGAGGAGCTAGGTATGAATGCTAACATGCGGGGCAGGGGCAGGGCAGAGGGTGGCCTTGGTGTCTCCCAGGGGATGTTTCTGTAGTGAGGTGGCCCTGCAGATCCAGGCAGCAGCAGGTGAAGGGACTTTCCTGTGGTGGCCCCAGAGTCTCCCGTGTATTGACAGCTGGGGCTGTGCAGAGAGCAGTGCGTTGCCTGAACTCCATGTATCTGCCATTGAGGTCCACATGTCTCCTTCGCTCAGGAGCTTTCTTTTTCCTTTAAGGGCTGCT
>PVKS010038784.1:0-17357 GCA_004027875.1 Aplodontia rufa | reverse complement strand
GTTCCGATTTTAAATGGGCCACTCCAGCTGCCATCCTGAGAGGAGAGTCCAGCAGGACAATGGCAGGAGGTCAACTAGTTCAGAACTTCTCAAAACCAGCCCAGAGGGAAAGAGGGTGGCTTGGCCAGGTGGCAGCAGTGGAGGTGGTGAGAGGGCGTGGCCTGGGTTCCATCTGAAGACAGTCGTGCAGGAAGGGCTGCGGGTGGCGCAGGATACTCGGGAGTTCAGTTGTGGCAAGTTGAACGCTGTCAGATGTACCAGTGGAAATGTGCCGTTAGATGTGGTATTCAGGAGCTGCAGGAAGAGATCCACACTGGAGATGCACATTCAGAAGCCATCAGCATCAGGTTTCCAAAGCCATGTTGACCAACAAAGACCACCTGGCTTTCAGTCCAACTCAAGGCACGACAAATTATACGATAGCATACGGGTTCATCTCCCCCGTCCTGCCCAGGCTCTCAATAAAACCTCCTGTGACCCCAGACCATACATTCAGACCCCACTGCAGGCTGGCGAGTCACAGCTACAGGGCACCCCAAGAAGTCTAAGCACCTCCTGAAACTGTTCCACCCCATGAGGATGCAAGGACTTACCAAGGATGGTTTGTGTTCAGAAGAAGCAACTGCTCAGGGAGAGCTCTGGACACAGTTAGAAAACCTGGAAGCAGATTCCTGGCTCTTCCATCAGCATGACTTTATGCGACCTTGGACAAGTCACTCAACCTCTCTGATCTCCAATTTCCCCATGCATAAAATGGTAAAAACACTATTTGCTTCACAGAGTTCTCATGAGTATTAAGTCACAAAATTCATCTAAGCAGCCCTGAAAAGCACCTGAGACAAAGTAACTGTCAGCAAAAATCACCATGTTGTTGCTATTCCCGTTTCACTCAGCTTTCCCCCGAGGCAGGATTAGAGAAGTTTGGAAAGTCCTCCGAAGCACTCATTAAAGAGACAGAAAGCAGGGGACAGAGTGTCCTCCAGCCACCTAGTGGGAGCTGACCCCTCTGGGATCCTGTGCAGAGCACACACCTGCAGGGTGAGGGAGCTGTCCTGGTTGGCTGAGAGCTGCTGGGGGCCTAGGCTGGGAGGAGGAGAGACAGCTGCACCTAAGCCCCAGGAGCTGGGGCAGGGCACACCCTAGCATCTGCTCCAGCATTGTCCTCGCCTGACCCTAGGGCGGTTCACCTACTTCTGCAAGCCTCGATTTTCCATCTGTAAAATGGGAATAATGTCCCACTCACAGCCTGCCTGAGAACGTCACTGAATGTTCATCCAGGCAGCTGGCACAAAGCCTGCCTCAGAGAAGCTCGGCTTCCTTTCTCCTTCCTCTGCCCCCTGCTCCACAGGTCCCACATAGTGGGGAAAGCTGGCTTCCTCGTGGGCAGCGCTCCTTCCCACACCAACATTGGTCACTATCTCTCTCCCTTTCTGGATGGAGGAAGTAGAGGCTCTGGGAGCAAAAACAGCACATCATGTCCCCAAGGTATGCGTAACTTCTGGATCTGCCGTTTGTCGCACCCACCAAGTCAAGGTCTCCTATCCGCAGAGCACGAGGGTCAAGCAGAGCCCTTGGAAACCTGATTACATCCAGCTCCATCACATGCATATTGCTGGGTCGCTGACAGGGACACTGGCACGCTGACCCAGAAAGGCGCCAGCCCCTCCAGCCCTCCCCCTGGAAACAAAAGGCTCATCTCCAAGGACCCCGCAGGAAGCAGGCCTGCCCGGCGCAGCCCACAGCCCACACAGCACAGCAGGCTGGGCCCCGCGAGACAAGTGCTTATGTGTGAGCCAGAGGCCACCAGAATACCAACGAGCAGAGCCGTCTCCATGCCAGCAAACCCCCACAACGGCTATTTGTTTGGTGTCCTGGGAAAACCGGGCACCAACCACGGCCTCACGGAGGCATCCGACAGCCAGAGTCGATGGAGAGAAATTGCCCATGCTGGAGAAGGACCAAGTTTGCTTACCGCCACACAAGTGAGACCAGCTGATCGGTAGCTATCTAGACTTAGCGACAGTCCTAGACGGGCACTGCTGGACTCAGAGGCACCCACTGACATGGAGAAAGCTCTGTGCTGAGGATCTTGTGTGGAATCCTATTGACTTTTCTTAACAGTCCAGACATGAGCTTTGTTACCCAGTTCAGTTCACTGGTAAAAAAAAATAAAAATAAAAAAATAAAAAAACCCAAACCAAACCAAACCTCTAAGGCCTTATCAATAATTTGATCATAGTGATGAAGCCAATCAACAGGCAAACCCACACTTAAGTCAGCCTCAGGAGTTATTTTTTTTAACCTACAGGGTTTCCATAGGCAGGATTTAATGCACAACAAAATGAATTATGTTTAAAAGCCAGATAGAGGTTTCCTCTCAGGTAGAAGGAAAGGTATCACCTAGGAAGGAGTTTTGGGGACCTTAAGGCAGGGGTTCTGTTCTGCTTCCTAGCCTTGGTGATAGTTTCCCCAGAGTGTCACCTCCTTATGACAATTCACCAAAGGGGACACTGAGTGACCAGTTTGCTTTCTATACATATGTTGTACTAATAGAGGGAACAGAAAATTATGGTTCGCTTGCTGGCTGGCTGCCCAATTATTTTTTTAGAGGAGGGGAGAGAATGAAAGAGAGAATGAACTTTATTTTTTCCAACTGCCCTTTGTTTCTCTGACACTTAGTTGTATATGTGGTGCTGAGGTTTGAACCCAGGTCCTCACACATGCCAGGCAAGTGCGCCAACCTCTGAGCCACTGCTCCAGCCCCTGGCTGCCCCTTTTATGAATAAAATTTTACTGGAACACAGCCATGCCCCTTTGTTTCTGCACTGTCCACGGCTAATCTGAAAATTTACAAAAAAAAAAAAAATTACTGGATCCTGTGGACATCGTTCATAGAAGACAGAATTGGACTTGGGCACATGTCAGGTCTTTCTGCGTTTTTGTCATCCAGACATGTAAATGAGCTTGCAGACTTTAAGAATAACATGAGGGAGAAAGAGCATCACGTTACCTTGACGTCTTCATTATCAGATTGTGTGAGTTAGCTTATAAAATAAGGAAATCCAGAGAAACAGAAGAAAGAGTAAATAATATTACAGAAATGACACATCATGACATTCCCCATAATTACTGAAGGGGGTTTCCTCGTGCCCAAGCAAAACTGCAAAACATACAATGTAAATACTCTGGTGACACCAGACCAAGCTTCAAAATTGTCCCCTGCATGGTCCGGAGAACATCTCAGCTCATGCACACAACTGAAATCTGGCTGTTAAGATAAAAAGCACCTTTACCCCATTTTTCCTGCAAAAAGACAACTCATTTTTTGCTCTGTTGGGCAAAAACTCCCTCAGGAGCCTACCTCTTGCCAACTGCCATGTGGCACTGCCCATTCCCATCTGGGCGGCCTGGCACAGACCTCTGCAAGCTGAGCAGAGGGCCCCAGGAGGGTCCTCAGATTGTGGCTCCATCACAATGACCTACTTGGGATTAGAGCAACATTTTAGAGTATAACTGTGTTTTATGGGTCATAAATATCGCACAGATGTTCCTTATTTACACAGACTTGGTAGATTATTATTGCAACATTACCATGTTAATATGGTGATTCCTGCTTTCGAAACTGGAGGGCAGGAAGCAGGGAGATGTAATTAAACAAGCCTGGTGCACATTTGGGGGGATTTTTCAATAAAACAAAATAAAATGATCTGAAACTCTTACTCAATTGCATTCCACAACTGACATTGGATGGTGGGAGTGGAATTTTTTGCATTTGCATGGATCAGAGAACAACAAATAAGAGCAGCAGCAGCGACAGCTGGCATTGAATATGTGCTTCTTACATGATTTACATATGAATAAACTATCTTCATCATCAGAGCAATCTACTGAGGTGGACCTTACCCGACGACCCTTGGACAGATGAGGAAACTGAGGCAGAGGTCAGAAATTATTTGAGAGGCAGAGCCAGCATCTGATGTCAAAGCCCTTGTTCTGCTGTTCACAAAGGCAACAAGTATGAGACTACAACAGAAACAGGTTTCTGTGCTATCCACTCTGGGTGGCTGAAGCTGCACATCAAGAAACATCCTGAAATAATCTCAGTGACCCTAGAAAACAGATGGTCAGACAGAGAATGGCCAGACTCCATGGTCCATCCCTCCAGAGGCAGCACAGACTCTAGACTTGGGGATCTGGCCTGGGGCTGCCACGCTCCCCTCTCTCCCCTCCTGCCACCCCACTTCAGCCTCCCATGGTGCCAACAGCACTGAAGGACCCAGCTGCTTATGCCCACCTGCTGGGCATGGCTCATCGGGGCAGGTCTCCTGCCCCTTCCGTGGCTTATCACTCATAACCAGCACACTCAGTAGCTGACAGAGGACAGCGGAATGATGAGAAGAGAAGAGACCTATCCCAGAGATGCTTTGCCAGGAACCACAGCAACCCTTACTGATATTTGCCAGGAAATAATCAGCATCCTCTCCAGGTTCGGGGTCTCCAAAATAAACATCTGTGATCAACACTGACACGGACAGAGAACTTGCTTTTTTGACATTCCACTCTGCAACACAAATCTTTCTTGGATATCACAATGTCCCTCTAACCCAGGTACCAGGCTGTGTGCAAGGCAGTTCTATGCTCCTGCACTAGACCGGCATCCTCAGAGGAAAACCAACTCGACAATGTGTCCACCAACATCACATCTGTCTCATGCGTGTGTCCTTGTGACTGTGAAAAAAAGGGAAGAGGAAAGACAAGGGAGCAATAAACACACCTGTTCCTTAGTTTCCCTTTTAGGAAAACTAAAATGAGTTGCAAACTGCATGTTCGAGGTTTGCAATACTCGGCTCTCTACCTGCTAGAAGGGTGTCTCTGGAGACAGAAGTTTAAAAAATTATGAGACCTTAATTACAGTATAAATGCTTCACTGCTTTACCCCGAGTGCCATGTGAGACACTCATGATATCTGACATCATTTAAAATATTAAAAAAAAAAAACAAATTAAGGGGCTGGAGCAGTGGCTCAGCAGTTACGGTGCTTTCCTGGCATGCATGAGGACCCAGGTTCAAACCCCAGCACCACGTACACAATGAAGTGTCAGAGCAACGAAAGCCACATGAAAAACTAAATAAAACTGATTCTCTCTCTTACTGTCCCTCTTTCTAAAAAAAAAAAACTCTAAATTAAATGATACATAATAAACTTAATTTTGGAATGCCTCGCCTTAAATTCCAATCTCAACTTACTGAATGACATTTGTACTGTGGAGAGAGAGTCTGTTGCTGGGGATAAGGATGTGCCAGCATAGGAAAAGCCGGGAGCAAGATGGAGTTGGCCCTGACCTGCCCTCAATCCCGCAGTCTGTCAATCCTGATAGAGCACCAGGCACATGCTAGGTTCTTTCTAAGGGATGAGCAGGACAGCACTGCTTACCATTCAAGTGGGAGAAATAACTAGTAAGTAAAGAAATGAATGAAAACTTTGAGATAGTCAATGCTATTAACCTATCAACATACCCAAGCAGATATGGATGGAAAGTAGAGATGCATGAGCTGAAGTTAAAGAGGAGGAGCATCCCAAGTCCAGAGAACAGCAAGAGCAAAGGCCCTGAGGTTGGCCCAGGTTTCACTGTTGGGGAAAGAGAAAGAAACCCAAGGGGGCTAAAGCAGGAGTCAACAGACCTCTTTGCAAAGGGCCAAATCAGGGTGACTTTGGCCTTTGCAGGGCACACAATTTCACTGCAACTGTTTGATTCCCCCACTGCAATGTGAAAGCAACCACAGGCAATATGGGAATGAACAGACTGTAATATTCCAATACAGTGCTTTTTTACAGACACTAAAATTCAATTCCAAACAATCTTCATATGCTACCAATTACTTTTCTTCTTTTGATCTATTATCCACCAATGGAATATGCACAAGCCATATATGATCAGGCTACATGTGGTCCATAGGACGTAGTTTGCTGTCTCCTGGGTTAAACTCAATGGAGCAAGTGAATGGCTGGAGAGGGTTGAAAGACATCGGGAGCCAGATCCTACAGGCAATAAGCAATCGCTTGGCCTTAGGCTTTATTTATTCTAAGTGCAAGGGAGGCAATTTGAAACAGGGCCGGGACCTGGTCTGATTTATGCTTTTAATAAATTACTTTGGCAGCTGTGTGGCAATTCTGATGGTGTCATCAGCTTCCTTGGAAAATGTGTCAATAGCGAGAGGTACAGTGTCCTTTGACGACAGCATCTGGAGCAAACCGCCTGCCCATCAAGGGCTCTCTGGAATTTCTGGTTTCTCTCTGCATCTGAAGCCCGCGAGGCTCTAGTTTTCTTCAATGTCACATCTCGGTCCATAATTGTAAAGATTTCCCCATTTTCCTCCATCGCTCAACATGGCCTTAGAGATGTGACGTTTAGGCTGTGTTCCCAGCATTTCACACACGCCCCTGCGCTTCATATTCTCACAATCAGTTCTCCGACCAGCAACCCACTGAAGCTAACAGTTGACACTTTCCATACACCTGACAGGCTCCATCTCCGCCTCGAAAGTGTTACTGTGAGGACTGGCACCTTCTCATTTCCACTTTCCACTCATCTTTATGATATCAGAAACCTGAATCACAGCTGTACAGACAAAGGGTACAGAAACAGGCCTCGCGGCTGGCAGCCATTAGAGTACAAGGGCTTCAATCGGTTTTGTGAAGTCCAAATTCAACACTGAGAGCATGAATGAACAATGACAGAAAAGTGCAGCTTTCCCCCAACTCTCCCTTATATGAGAGGAAAGGCAGCCGAGGGACTTGGCCCTCTTGGGCTTCCCTGCATTTCCCCAGATATCCCCTCCCCAAATTCCAACTTCCATGTCTCATGGAGCTTTGATCTTCATATCTAATCATGTTTTACCTGACACCTTGACCTTCAACTTGGCTCAGTGGCCCAGCTCCAGCTACCCCTGCTCCAGCAGAAAAGAAGTGCCACCATGTTAGTCACCCCAACAAAGCCAAGCTTGACATTTTCTGAACTCTTCAAAACCCAACTGCTCTCAACCGTTGTGAGCTTGGGCAAGATTCAAGGTTGCTATAAATCTGTCCCAAGAAACAATGACTACTTCCCAGGGTTAGCCTGATAGTGAAAGGAAGTCACACATTCCAAACTCTATAAGATCCTTGATAAGTTAATTGAGGTAATAAATACACAGATCAAATCTATCAGAACTTCCCATCTCCCTCTTTCTTTAGTTAAATTTCAACACTTCCTGTGCTGTAGAAGCAAAACTTTTTTACACCAAAGCTCTCAGGTCTATGGCAGGGAGACTGCAAGGTGGCCCCCAGGGACCTCTGCCTTAGCGTACTTAGGTCCTTATGTAATCCTACCCTTGAACATGGGCTGGACTAGTGACAGACAACCTTCTAACCAGCAGGACATGGTAAAGATGGTGGGATGTCACTTCCATGGTTAGGCTGCCTAAGACTCTGACTTCTGTGCTAACAAGCTACTCCCCTTGCTGAGGACATGAAGCAAGTCACTATTCTGGAGAGACTTGCATGGCAAAGAATTGAGGGCAGCTCCTGTCCAACAGCCCTGAGGACCCTCAGTCTAGCAACCTGCAAGAAACAACACTGCCCATAGCTTCATGAGCCTGGGGACAGATCCTTCCCCAGTGCAACCTTCAGATGAGATCACAGCCCTGTGAGACCCCATGGCAAATGGTTCAGCTAAGCCATACTCATATGATCGACCCACAGAAACGGTGGGATGACACATGTGCTATGCGGAGTGGCTACCTTTGTGCAGATCCGCTATGCATCAGGAGCTAACAAATACAGGGTCCAGCCTGCCACTTCAATCTGAATTTCTCAAGTCACCCTAACCCAGGAGCCACATGTCAACTTTCCACACACCTACACCACATTATAAGTTTCCACAGATTTCATAGATCAGAGGTTGGATTTTTCTTCTTATTTTTTAAATTTATTTCTTATTGGTGCATCAGAATTATACATAATAGTGGGGTTCATTATGCCATATTCATACATGCTCATAACTTGATTAATCTGATCCCCCAGTAACATCCCTCTCCCTCTCCCCCTCATCTGCTTGCTTGACTCCACTGATTTCCTATTACTAGTTTAATTAGTGCATTCTATATATATACACACACACACACAAAGCATGTGGACATAAGTGGTATATTCATGCACAGACACAGCAGAATTTGGTAGATTTCATTTTCCATTACTTCCTTATGTCCTCTTCTCCTCCTCCTCTCTCAAACCCCTTCTAGACAATGGCTTCCTCTACAGAACCACAACCCGAAACCAATCTGTAGCCCTTTCCTCCAACAAAAAGTTGTCATGTACAAAATTTCCCTCAATGATGCAAGTGACAAAGGAAAATCAAGCCACAGCCACCCGTAAATGTGGGAGGACGGGTCAATGACAGCACCGGGTCTGTCTCACCCCACACCAGGGAAGGTTCTGAGTTATGGCCTCCCCAGACCTTCTGGATCACATTGGTGCCCAGAGACAGTGGGATGAACATCTGGCAGCTGTTGACTCCTTATTTGCCACCAAAACCTCCACTTCACAGGAATTTTCCTCATGCTTATGTGAATTCCCCAAGGAAAATGAAAGTCATTTCTAACTAAGAGCTGAGGCTGTGGACTTGCTCCCCAGAAGAGTTAGTCAACTGCATCAGACAAGTCAGAGAAAGGGAGGAGGCAGCCCCTCAGCCCACAGACACCTCCTCCATCCCACACTCGTCCTCGATGTCACTCTGGTCACCTTTCCTCTCCCTTTCACTGTCTCATGCTCCTCCTGTTCCTGTTCATCCATTCACCAATGCCTTCATTCCAGCAGCTCCTGAGAAAACCTGGCTTTATGATAGCAGAGCTTCCCCGAGAGTTAGTTTATCCTTTAATTCAATTTACTACCCCAAACACGTAAATCCAAGGTCCATTATGTCGAAGGCACCACGCTAAACACCACATCAGACACTCAAAATGTGTAAAACCTTTATAAGTGTTCCACGTCCTTCCCTGCCCTCCTCCATGATAGAAAGGGGCCGTGGTGTGCCCCCAGGTTCAGGACCTAGAAAGCAGGTTCCAGGCCTTACCCCAACTCTCAGTTCCTGTGTGGCCTTGGGTTGGTCCTTTAATCCATCTTAGACCCAGCCTCCTCTCTGAGGAGCCAGTCTTTGAATGAAATGATATGCCTGAAAATAAAGCATTGTAAAAATAGAAGCATTGGGATTAGAGTAAACAGTTCAGCAACCTTCCTACAACTCAAGGTCATCTGTAAGAGAGACCGGTTATTGTATTGGGATCCCACACCTGGTGTTTTCCTCCTGACATCATAATTCTCATGACTGCCACTATATCTTCAGCAAAGCAATAAGGTGGGGCCCCCCAGGGCTTCAGAGGAGCAGAGCTTCCCAGGCCCACAGACCCTGCAGCTCTAGTTACTGGGTTTATTGAGATTTCACTGCTGCTGCTTTTAGATTTCCTTCCTCTTCTCTAGCAATCAGGCCAGCTCCTTTTATTTCCTACCACTGTTGGGCGATCTCCCTGGAATAGGAGGTCTCCCTCCTCCTAAACCTTCTGAGCTTAGGAGATCAGATAAAAAGTTATTAAAAGTTTTATAAAACTTCTGTAAAGCAAAGCAAGGGCTACCAGCCACTGGGGGAGAGTCGAGGGGCTCTCCCTCGGAGAAAAGACAAGAGCTTGGTGTGTGATCAGCATCTCTGTGGCTGCTCAAAAGGCTCTTGAGTTTCTTTTAGGTTCTGCACAGTACATTAGAAGGTGAGCTTTCCAAATCACAGAATCTGGATAAGAAAAGAAAGGAGTTTTTACACAATGTCCAGTATATACTTACCATTCAGGATCTCTATATGGGAGCTCATCAAGTGTGTATCTACAGATGGAAACATGTATCTACGTGCCTAATGTACAAGACCACACGTCTGATATGCAGAGGAAATTCACATTCAAAATGGAAACAATTTTAACAATGTTTTTTCACTTTTTCCAAATGCTACTTCATGTTACGCTCACAATCATCTAAGGAGATAAAGCACTATTGTCCTCATTTTCTGATAAAGAAATTAAGGGCTCAGAGAGGTTAACTGATTTTCCCAAGGACACGAAGAATAAGGAGGACGATTAAAGATCCCACACATTCTGACCCCAAAGCCAGTTAAGACGGAGATGAAAATATCCTCAGTTTATTGTAAAAGAATTTATATATACATATATATATATATAATTTCATTAGAAGCTTGTTTGATTGTTCAACAAATAAATTTCTGAATAAAAATAAATATAAAAAAGTCATTTCATCAGTTTTTCCTAATGAATAGCAATAAACTCTAAACCCACCCAGGAAATTGAGATTCATCACATGGCCAGGAAGTTCTTAATTGGCCCAAGGCCACACACAGGATTGACTGATGGGGCGTCTTTGCTCTCTAGACCAGTGTTTCTCAAATTTCCACATTCATCAGAATCATATGGTCCAGGCATATAAACCCAAATTTCTGGGCCCCATCCCAGAGGAGCTGATTCAGTGAGTCTGGGGTAGAGTCCAAAATCCGCCTCTCTCCACTGTTCCCAGGTGATGCTGGTGCTGCCGGTGCAAGGACCACACTTTGAGAACCACTACCATTGAGGATCACAGCCATTTCAGAGGACAGGAAGGAAGCAGGACAAATATCCAACCCTCTTCTCCTGCTACGCAAACTCCCTGCCAGCGCTCTCCCTATCTGCTAAACTTAATCCAAAACCCAAAGTACAAAGAGTGGAGGTCTCACAGCTCTGGGAACAAAGGACAGCACAGAGAAGGACTCCACTAACACAATTCCCTGGTCCCAGTCTGGTACCTCAGAATCTCTTCTGGGTTCTCTTAACCTCAACACACGACCCTTTGAATTGTTAAAGTCTCTCAACACGTTGCCGTAGAGTTCTCTTTTCTCTTAAGAAAGGTACACCACCAGGCCCCAGACAGCAACTCTAGGAGCGAAATTTCCAGAAACCAACAAAGACCTTTTCTATTTCTTCCTACAAAATGCAGATCAAATATTGCATAATCTTTGTATTATACAAATATGAATTGTTCATGCAGTTAGCAGAACTTGCACAGCATACACGGCAAGACCACTGTGGACAGAGCCTTGGGACCCTGGGATGGGCACTGGCATAACCAACTCACCATAGTTTGCCCAGAACACTCCTAGGTTTTGAGTAGGCTCTGAAGATCCCACATCCTTGGAAGTACCTCCATCCTGGGCAATAGGGTCCACTGGTCACCCTCGCTATTCACTCTTTCTTAGGTTAATGAGGCCTCCATGGAGCTCCCAGCAACAGCACCAGCATCAAGAACAGATACCATTTACCAAGAACTTTCCATAAGCCTGGCCCCATGCTAGGCACTGATTTCTAACAAACCCCCTATAAGCAAGTTAATACTATTAGCCTAATTTCACAGATGATCAAACGGAAGTTCAGGAGACTGGAGGAACTTGTTCAAGGTCACACCACTTAGAATTAGCCAAGTACTGCCTCGAGTCCACTGAGCCTGAGATCAAAGGCTGCACTCTTAGCCACCATGTGGTCTCCTTCGTGACAGAGATGGAGCTTACCTGTACCAGACTTGATTCCACAACGACTCAGTCCAGAAGCAAAGGGGCATATTGGGGACCAAGTCTGAAAGCTACAGTCACAGAGTTGAAGCTGAGAGGAGACCTGCCTGTTCTTTACTGTGGAGCACACAGTGAAAAAGCTCAGCATGGTGGTAACTTGGTGCCTTTGGAAAAATCAGAGGGAAACGTGTACAGGCTCAGATCTCTCAGAATCAGAGATCCCTCCAGCAAAATCTGTATCATCCAACACCTGACGCATCTTACAAATCCAAAGGCAATCTCACCTGGCAGCTTCAGCCTCAACCACCCATTTGTAAAACTGGAAAAGTAACCACTGATCTCATATCCTCAGGGTCACTATCCTGGGGTTAAATGAACTCAATAAACCAGCCGAAAGGCATTTTCCTAAAATGCTGATTCCTGATGCCCCAAAGGTCTGAAGACCACAGCGTGGGGTCCCAAGACATAGCACCTTCATCTACTGAGCCCCCTGTGTTGAGTAGGGGCAGCTGTGTCTCAGGGTTTAGCCTCTGTTCCAGGACTGGTGAGGGTCCTCTGCACAGAATTCTCTTCTAAGGCTACGGTGGCTGAGACCCACTTGCAGGGTAGATGGGGCTTCCTTCTCGCAAAGCCTGCCCCTTTCCCCTATACCTCTTCTTGTCATAAAAATCAGCACCACATGGTGACTAAGAACCTGCACTCTGAAATTGATGAACACAGTGTGACTGTGGCCAAGGCCTTGAACTGTCATGAAATCGGCTCTCTTATCTGATATTCAGATGGTCATATCCGCCTCATAGGATCATTATGACAGTCTTAAAATTGTCATGAAAGTTTCTGAAGGATTTCCAACCTAGAATTTCAAATAGGACCTAATGTTTCCTACAAGTATGAATTCAGCACATCAGGTGGCACAAATCAAATCAAAGAAGGAGTAGAAAGCAGTGACGAGGGACAAAGATTCCAGCCTTGGGTGGCTTGGGTTCAAGGCCTGGCTCTGCCGCTCACTCCTCAAGCACTTTGTTCTTCGGTGTTGATGGTAACTGCACCCACATCACAAGTCTGTTATGGAGACAGGATGAGTGAAAATTAGCAAAGCTCCCGAGAAGTGCCGGGCTCGTTACAAGCACCTGAGTCATGTGCAGTGGTCTTAGTGTTCCCTATCTGAAATCATTTCCCTTCCTGAACTTATTCCCTGGGTGTTCAGCTTGAATCCTTCAAACTCTGCAGACACACTTTGGTGCACCTGTGTTTCCCATAACTTTTTAATCTGGTTCCTATTATCCCTCTATCATCCATCATCTCACCAAATGATTTGACATCTCCTCCTATTTTCCGCTTTTCATTCCAACAGAACGCAAATGCTCTTCTGCTCTGTATACTCTTGGGGTTTAGAAATCTTCATCCCAGGAGGGTGACGATACCTTCTGTCACAGTCTAATTGGGACTATTCTAATGGAGCCACTGTTGGAAATGTATAAGCCCAGAAACAGGTTCTGTTTCATGTCCTAATCCCATGAATTTCACAACTCATCCCTTTTGATCAAACTATGGGTGGCATCAAATAACAAAACTGATCCATTGGGAAAGGGAGATCTTTTAACATATTTCACTTCTACTGAAGATCTCAAGTGATATGATTTTTTAAGAAAAAAAATTCAAATCAGAGATCTAGAATTCTAGTCCTCAACAGATGCAGAAGTCATCCCTCAGATGTGGGAAATGCCCTGGACCATAGCATCTTTAAAAATGAGAAGACCATGCGACATCACCCCTCTGCACCAAATGTGCCTTTCTGAGGATTCAGGGGATCCCAAAGCCAAAGGCTTTCCCATGGAAGAACCCTGGTATTTCTTGAGAGGAAATGAAGTCCTTGTCTGTGGAGGTCCCCAAAGAGAGAAGTGAGTAAAGGAAGAGAATAGAGACTGGGCCTTGCACAAACCCCTCCGTGCACACCCGCTCAAATGTCTCCCTGCATCTCTAATAAATTCCCTACTTCCCTCCTCTTAACCAGATGCAGATATCCTAGAATTCCCCAGAGGAATCCTCATTACAAACTGAAAAAAAGGCTTTCCCCCATGGAAAACAAAAATCCAAATTTGTTTTGAAAAGATGACTGAAGAAAACAGTGTAAACGTTTAAAAACTCCTATCATTCACACCGAACAAATCTTAAACTCCAAGAGCGTCACTTTTTAAGAGAATAATTTAAATGTGGAAATATCAGAGAGAGAGGTATAATTAACACCTATGCTCTTCCCCATCAAGAATTATCAACTAACTCTGACATATCTCCTTAAAGTACATTCCCATTTTCAAACAAAATAGAACATTACAGACAAAACACCCTCCAACGAGCATCCTAGCTCCATTTCTCCCATGCCTCTTAGAAGATGGAGATTTCCATCTCCTTTTTATACTGACATAAACATACAGTTTGATGATCAATACATATGTGATTGTTGCATCCATAAAATCAGCTCTATTTTCTTCCCACAGGAGAGGGCATGGCCTTAAAGATGCTTAGTTTGGTTCATAAACCAGAAGAGGCCGATATTTGTAGATATCCCTTAAATAGATGCTCACATTATTGGCATAAGATCTTCCAAGATGCTGATATAAAAAAAGGCAGTGGCATAGCAAATATTGGTCTGTGATGTTCCAGCAACTATGCACCCATTAGTGAGCCAACAGGCCAGAAAAGGCCAAGCTGAGATGCCCTATATGAACTTTGGCCTTGTTTGGTCACCCCACTTCTATGACACCCTGTATTTTTTGGTTAAATAAATCAAGAACTAATAGAAGTTTGGGAGTGCCTACAAGGTCTGTGCCAGATAGTCAGTACCCCATCCAAAACTACGCTATTGGTGTCAGAAGTGGGATGACACGGAGAGCCAACCAAAATGGCCAGATTTTGGACAAGGATCAAAACGTAAAAGTAAGGTAACAATGAGTTAAGCATTCTGAAACAGGAGAATTTTTATGGGAGGAGGTGAATCTACTGAAATGTATCCACTGTTCCTCTCCCTCTAACCACTGGGACCTACCTTATGATAAAATTGTCTAAGCCAAAGGCAATGAGCCCAAGGCGAAATTCCTGGAATAGTCTATATATGAGCTAAATGAAGGAGGAAGACTAAGGATCTCCAAAAGAGCTGAAACCCAAAAGGAGGAAATGTCCGGGGTGTGAGCCAAAACTCTACGGATCACAAAAGAATCCTCCCATATTAACATGGGAAGAAGTTATCCGGGAGAAGAGAGGTCCTAAGGACTCCTAGAGCCCCAGAGATGGTCAGCAACTTTTCAAAGACAAATGTTGGCTATTGAAATTTTGAAGGTGAGAAGAAATAGGATTCAAATGGAGAAATGCTTCAGTGCTCACTAAGCCCACACTCTTGGATGCAATAGCATATAGAGGCTACACGCAAGGAACTTTAAATATGCACTCAATGTTTTCCCTGTGGAATGGGTAACGACAATAAAGCTAAGCTAGACAACTTCATCCACTTTAAAATGACCAATCAGGAGACTGGTCCCAAGCTACTGTTTTAATCTAATAAATTCTGTTTTAAAATACTTATATACTCTTTATAGATAGCAGTGACCTTGGAACGCTGGAATTTGCCCAAATTAATTGCACTCCTCCACCAAAAATGGTGTTGAGAGGATCAAGTCCCAGAAATACTACTTTTATACCAGGAACAGGTGCCCTCTAAATGAAACATTTAAAGAACTTGAGATGGAAAATTGGCAATGATGAGTACCATCTCCCCCCAAAAAAAATAATTTTTTTAAACTGCTGTTTGAAGCAAGAATGGCGCATAGTACCTGGATTTGGCTAAGGGCTTTGCGCACTGGTGCTGAGCATCTCAATAGTTAAAAAGCAAAAGTTTCCTTTGTTCCAGAAGGTTCCACACGTTCCTTAGTAAACCTAATTAAAATGGCCTCAAGACAATGAAACCAAAGCTGGCCTCTGCTTTGTTCCAGACAATTCTGTTTAGGGGAAGATAACCATCCTGAACTAAAGCCAGCTGAGATACAGGGAGGAGGCTGGCAATCTGCCCAGGTTCTTCAGGGCTGGCAGCTTTGGGAAAATAACTGATCTCGCCTCCCCCCAGCCCTTCGCTGGAGACGGTGTAGAATCTTGGCTCCCAGTCTCAGTTTCCAAGCTGGTGAAAGCCGCTCCCCTCACAGCAAATAGACCCACTTCCTGCATCGAAAGGTGAAGAAATAATGCAAACGTTGAAGACATGGAAAACGGGCTTAGCCAGCAGCAAAGAAAGCAAAGATGAACAGTTAAGACATCCAGAACTCTGCAACCAAAAATAAGAGAAGGACTGAACACAGGAACGGCTTTGAACTCAAAGCAGGCAGAGCAAAGCAGAGTGAGGTCCTTGACCCAGGCCTGCTATGTATAGCTGCGCAGTTCCCACGCAGCACACGCAACGACCTTGACCTAGATGCCTAGGAACACTAGGCCCCCGGCCTTCCCCACCCCCGAAAGGGTCATGCGGGCGGTGGATAAATAAGAAACTGCTCAGACCTTCAAGCCTCTCCAAGTGAGAGCCAGCCACACTTCCCAGAGGAACATGAAGGATGCACTCAACATTTTTTGGAGTCCTTCTGCCCCAGGGTCACCATGGGGTTGGGACCATGATAAACTTGTGCTTCTCCTGCTTAAACGCAGGCACTGCCTAGTCAAGAAAAAGGGACCCCTGGAACACCTCCCCCCTCCAGAAAAATGATGAATCTGGGAAAACCAGCAGATTCCTGGAGAATGACCCCTCCAGGAAGTCCAGGGTCAGACCACAGGACTCGCTTTGATCTGAGGATAATCTATACGTGTATGCTAAGCCTTCCCATTGCTGTAACTTATTGAATCTTCTGTACTTGCTTTTGTGACAATAAAAAAAAAGACCTTCTAGAACTGAGTCAGAAAGATTGACCATATATAGTAATTTTAAAACTCTTAGTTACGTTTAAAAAAAAAAAACTAAATGGTACCTTTTAGAAATTGTTTCTGTGGAACCTAGACACTAGGTGTCTTCTTACAAAAACATTACAGTACTTCAACTTGGGGGCTCAAGTTTGAAAAACTGTCTGACTGGTCTTCATATTAATTCACTTTTACTTTCTGACACTCCTAATTAGTTTTACTTTTTGTTTGTTTTTTTGTTTTGTTTTTATTCAGAAATTTATTTAACAAACAAGCTTCCAATGAAATAATATATATATATAAATCCTGAAAATTAGATTTACCCCCAAGAGCCCCGCCAATTACCCACCCTTATCCCTCCCCCCACTTCCCAATACATCTCTACAAATGCCTTAGGTTTTAGCTTTACTTTTTAATATGGACTGAATCAATTCTGAGACAATAAGTTTCTATTCATAGGCCCTTTCAAAGAGTGAAAGATTCACACTGAATTCACACTGGTGCCCCATCCCCCAAAATAAAAAAAAAATCAGAAGATCTGAACACACTCCAAAGGTTATATTTGTGTTTTTCCTGTGTCTGTCCTATATTCACATCTCCTTCATCTGCTTATTACTAGAGGTTCCTGCAGTGGGCAGCTCCTGAAATAGCTCCCTAAGATCCTTGCAGCCTGGTGTTCATGCCTGTGATGGTTAATTCTCTGAGTCAACTTGGCTGACTAAGGGATGCCCAGATGGTTAGAAAAACATTACTTCACCTGGACTCATGAACTGAGAGAGAAGATGGCCCTCC
>PVKS010038783.1:0-17686 GCA_004027875.1 Aplodontia rufa | reverse complement strand
AGCCCAGGCACAATGCTCACTCCTGTAACCCCAGTAGTTCAGGAGGCTTAAACAGGAGGATCACAAGTTCAAAGCCAGCCTCAGCTATTTAGCAAGGCCCTAAGCAACTTAATGAGAACCTGTCTCAAAATAAAAAGGGCTGAGGATGTGGCTCAGTGGTTAAGCACCGCAACCACTGAGCCACCGCTCCAGCCCCTAGAGACCCACATTCTGCTTTGTGAACTGCTGTATATATATAGCTTCACATTTGCAAAGAACATTTCCTGTTTTTATGGTCTTTGAAATAAATCAAAAAAATACAAAATATGTAATGATTTGTCATTATACATCAAGATTCAGAGATATGTACATTTTTAATGGCTAAGATTTCAGTTTTGTTTACTAAGTTCAATCTCAATTATATGAGAGTTTAAGACAAGATAAGTAGGTAGGTAGGTAGATCCTGCATAGATAAGAAAGGGAGAGAGAAAATGGATACACAGATACAAGAACAAGCCTACTGGCTGTTACTAGAGAGTCCAAGAGCAAAAAGAGGACCCAGCAAAAGAAATAGGTACAAAGGAAAACTGTGTGTACATTACACAATATAGAATTCTGGGGCAGGACAGTTGTTGCTATTATCTCCATCCCTAGGATGCCTAGGAAAAAGTAAAGAAGAAGATTATTTCATGGATGAAATAATGAGAAAATTTTAATTGCTCTCCAGTGTCAACAGACCTTGATGATTTCCTGTCAAAAAATTTCTTTCTGTGAAGAAAGAGAAATGTTCACACACTATTAATGGAAATGTAAATTAGTATAGCTATTATGGAAAACAGTGAGGAGTTTCCTCAAAGGACTAGAAATAAACTACAATATGACCCAATAATCCTACTACTGGGTATATATCCAAAGGAAATGAAACTGGTAAGTTGAAGAAACATCTTCACTCCTGAATTCTTGTGGCACTGTTCACAATGACCAAATATGGAATCAACCTATGCGTCCACCAATGGACTAATGAATATGAAAAGGGAACATTATTTGACCATAAAAAAAAGAATGTAGTACTATAATTTTTGGAAACCTGAATGGAACTGGAGGACTCTGTGTTAAGTAAAATAAGGCAGCACAGAAAGACTAATAAGACATTTCTCAATTGTATGTGGAAACTAAAAAAAATTAGTGTATGTATACACACACACAGATCTATGTATTGTACACATACAGAGAATACAATAGTGGTTACCAGAGGCAGGGAAGAGGCAAGGGAGATGAAAAGAGGATGGTTAACAGATGCAAAGGTGCAGTCAGAAGAATAACCTCTAATGTTCTATAGCACAGTAGAGTAACTATAATTGACAACAATTAATTGTGTGTTTCAAATAGCTAGCAGAAAATCCTGAATGTTCCCAGTGCAAATAAATGATAATTGTTCAAAGTGATAGATACATTCAGTTATCCTTTTCTGATCATTACATGTTGTATACATACATTAAAATATCACACCATACCCCATAAATATGTAAAATTATCATATGTCAATTAACTTTTTCAAAGAGACAGAATCAATTTATTTATTTTTTCATCTGGTTTTTGTCTTTCCAACACTTAGTTGTGTATGTGGTGCTGGGGTTGAAACCTGGGTCCTTGCGCATGCCAGACAAGCAGTCTACCACTGAACCACCTCTCCAGCCCCTGTGTCAATTAAATTTTTAATTAAAATTAAAAAGGAAAAAGGAAAACAAAAATATGGACCTACAAAAACAATCTTCCTTCTGAGACACTGTGAGAAGTCACAGAAGGACATCATGTTATTCAGGATGCTGCATAAATGATGGTAGTTTTGCATCTTACCACTGCCTACATTTTGGAATATGCACCTCTTCCATTGTTCTCTTCCAGGATTTCCAATGAACATTCACCCAAACTCCAGATCCGGAGTCACAGTTACCTGAGGGCGGTAAGTGAAGTCTCCATCAACCGAAGCCTGGACAGCCTTGACCCTGCAGGCTTGCTCACGTCACCAAAGTTCCGCTCCAGGAATGAGAGCTACATGCGAGCCATGAGCACCATCAGCCAGGTAAGCACCATCAGATCAGTGCTGGCCACGAGCCATAGCTGCAGAGGGTGCGTGAAAACCGAGGGGGTACTAAGTAGAAATACGTTCACACCCCAAGTAGATCATTCACGTCTCAGACAGGCGGTCCAGTGAGCTGCTACAAAGAGAGTGCCATATGTTCAGGATAGATGCTACTGGCAAAACCAAGGCAATGTCTAATCGTAAACATGCTGAAGTATGGAGCAGGCCATCAAGACAGGCACAAAGAAACAATGTATGACCTATTCACCACCACTGAGTCCTAAGGAGTATTGTGACCAGGTAATGAGAGTCCCAAAGCTAAGAACTGGTACCCAGGACTGAGGCTGAAGACTCAATTCAGGAGTCTGAATACTGCATCCAAAATATTCAGCTAAAACTCTTGAGTTTCTCCCATCAAAAATCGAAGTATTTGAAAAGACTGAGCTCAGCTCAGGGAAAGAGAAAACCTGGGACTCAGAGGAGCTGATCCTGCAGCTTTTAGGGGCCACCAGAGGAGCAGAAAGTGCCTTGGTGGCTTCCCCTGGGAGAGCACAAAGAAGGGTATCCTTGTTTTGCTTTGTTTTCTTTTGTGGTGTTCATGGTGCTGGGGATTGAACCCAGGGCCTTGCTCATGCTGTACCATAGAGCTAGCCCAAGAAGGGTATTTTCTTAAAATGATGTTAGAGGCTCTGAATGTAAATTTATATCACTTTTTTTTAAGAGAGAGGGACAATGAGAGAGGAAGAGAGAGAAAGATAGAATCAATTTTTATTTAGTTTTTGGTGTGGCCTTAGTTGCGTGGACACTTTGTTGTATACGTGGTGCTTGGGTTTGAACCCACATTCTCACGCATGCTAGGCAAGCACCATAACCGCTGAGCTGCCACTCCAGTCCTATATATCACAATTTTTTAAACTAGGCACTATACCACTGTGCCTGGAGGTGCACGCCTATAATCCCGGCAACCAGGGAGGCTGAGGCAGGAGGATCACAAGTTTGAGAGTAGCCTCAGCAATTTAGCAAGACTCTCAATAACTTAGTGAGACCCTGTCTCAAAATGAAAAGTAAAAAGGGTGTGGAATGTATCTCAGTAGTGAAGCACCCTGGGTTCAATCCCCAATACCAAACAATGACAAAAATAACAAGCATTCAACTAATATTGTTTGAGCAAAGCACTGACCAGATTTTTCAAGTTATCCAATGATGAGTGTACACATTACCTGTTCCCCAGAGGTTTGCAGTCTACTGGAGAGCATATAAAACAAAAATTAAAATTCCATAACAAACATTATCTACTTGACCACCACAAAAGCACTCTGAGTTAGCAATACCAGTCACCTTTTGTTAGGAATTTATTAGGTCAGTCACTCTGACAATTGCCTTATATTTTCATAATATAGTCTTGAATAAACACCTGGAAGATACTTAAGTAACCAGACTTTAAATGGGACTTTCCCTGTGGTCACAAAACTGTTGATAGGATCCCAGAACTAACAAAAAGATGTTAAGGATCCAGGACTATAGAGATCTTCTAGCAATGGGGTCCAGAAAATCACATTTTAACAAATATTCCAAGTGATTCTAACAATGTGGCCCTGGATCTGAACTTTGGAAAATATTTACCTAAAACATATTCAGGAAACAGTGAATGCTTAAGTTTTATTGGAGCTTGTAGTACTTTTACAGATAGTATTGAGAGATCCATTCTGAAGATTGTCCAGGACACTTTTTTTTCTTAAGGATAGCCTTACATGGCAGGTCCAGGGAACTGGACTTTATTCATTAAAAAAAAAAAAAAAAAAACAGGAATGGATTGGCCTAAGTAAAGACTAATAGAACATCAGCTTTTGAGCAGGTAATGAGTATTATGAGAACTCTTATGTAGGATCATTAATCTGTTAACAAAATGTAAGAACAATTAGAGAGGATGAAAGGCAAGAGGCAGAGACTAGTTTGGAAGGTATATGATCATCAAGGTGAAAATTGGTGTTGGTGGTGGTGGTGATGGTGTAGTGATTGTGGTGGGGGTGATGGTATAGTGTGATGGTAGTGGTGGTGGTGGTCGTGAAGCAGGAGTTTGGGGTTGAGACTAGATTCCTTGCTTTCCCAATTTCCTTCTGGATTCTTGTCTCACATATTTGAAGAATAAAATCCACAGACAATCATGGAAGGGAAGAGTAAAAGGAGTAGGATTTATTTCGGCAAGAAGAGAATTGAGAAGAGAACTCCCACCATGTGGGAGGCGGTCAGGAAGCAGAAACCCCCACTGTGATGAGCTAGCTTAGGAGCTCATGTAGTTCTGGCTAGAGCATGGAGCAAACTCCATGAAACTCTCATCCGGGCCCAGCCCCACCTTCCATTTCCCCACCTCTCTGGGACAAAGGCTGGAGGCATTTCCACAGGTGAGCCTCAAGGTCTTTTCATCTGAAATAGGCCTTGATGGTGCTCATTAATATTTCTACAGGTTAGCTTCCAAGTGTGGCTTCTGCATTTAAACCAGACCTGAACGAGGCCTATCCCGTCCGATGGATGACCATTGACCATTCTCATTCAGTGGTAGTGTTGGTGACAACAGTGGTGATAGTGATGTTGGTTTGTGGTGGTGGTAATGTTAGTGATGACAATGTTGATAGTAATGGTAGTCATGATAATGTTGGTGATATTACTGGTAATAGTGGTGCTGATTGTCATTGTGGTGGTGGTGAAAATAGTGCTGACAGATGGTGGTAGCATTGGTAACGATAATGATAGTAGTCGTGATGACCTAGTTAGTGTGTTGCTCATATGGATGAAACAAATAATGATGTTGAAAAAGAAATGATGCAATGGTAGACTGATCATGGAAGCATCTGACTGTTGAAGGAGCCTGTAATGGGTCCTGTTCTCACTCTGTCCCTGCCATCAAACTAGAGCTCCCTGGTCTGATAAAATCATGAAGAATGAAGTCAAGGAGCACACTCAGGCTCCAAGGGAAGAACGAGAACAGGATCAGAGAAAACTGGCCTGTGGGATCCCAAAAATGAAGCATCACACATTTCCATCCTTTAAAGAACTCTCAAGCTATCAGTGCATAACTATCAGCACTAGATAATCCTTGTCAATGATACACACTATCCCAGTCGCAAGGAAATAGTTGGAGCCTCATTTGGAACAATTTTATCCTCATTTTTCACAATAAATAGCATAATATTTAAAACTTCTTGAAGCATATCTGTATTCTACACAGCCTAATGATCACATGACTTTTGAGAACTATGAAATAGTCTATCAATTAATTCAGCTGTCATACAAACAGTACATAAGTGAGGTTAAATTGTTTCAGGGAAAAATACATGTACCCATTTATGACTTCATAACCTTAAGATGCTTAAAACAAGGGGACATATTTCCTCCAGCAAGACTCTGTACCTGTGTTCCTGGCTGCTTTTTTTAGTCCCTGAGCTGTGGATCTGACCTTCCTTGGGACAGCATCACTTCCCAATGACAGCCTAGTAAGATGTCAACAAATCACGCACCGGTACAGAGAAGCATGAATGCTCCGTTGGGTTAAGTGTTGCAATTTCATGGTGTAGTCATCTGGCCTTAAGTAAAACAGAAAAAAAAAATGATCATCTTAAATGGCTTCCTAATGACATATCATTTTTCTAGGGCCATATTCAATTTTCAAGTAACATGGTGTCTTTAAGGATAATTTCATACTTCCTATTATGGTTGTGACATTGTCATTATTCAGAGAAGAATAGCTTCCTCTTCCAAATAATATAACTGTACACATCTTCTAGACTTTTCAAAAAGGGGTTAGCTTTTATTATATTATAGATATGCTCTTGTATAGATCATGAGAAGTTAGAATAGTATCAGATTTAAGTATATTATATCCTATTCCTATTTAAAACCTGACATATTATTCATCAAAGATTCCTCAAAGGATCAAAGTAATATTACGTAAGCCAAAGAATTGCTCTAGAAAAACTAGATTATTTCTGTCATTCATAATTCATAAAAGTAAAATATTATGCTTGGACAATAGAGAAAAACAGCATCTTTTCGTGTTTATTCTTTTCTATATTTTACAATATATACATCTAATAAAACGGGCTTTGTAAAGTAAGGTTTGAGAAGAAAGAACTATAGAATGTCAGAGTTTTGCAAGCTGTTTCACAGAATAACCATCATTTCAAAATCAATTTATGTTTTAATTTATTCATGCCCAAATCTCTTTTTTTTTTATTAGTTGAATATGGACTTACAATTGAGGGGGAATCATTATCAAACAATCAAGAACAAATGTATATTTACATAGTTAGCCAAGGCTAATGCCATGTCATGGTTTCCCCCCTTGAGTTCCCCATGGTTCTATGTTTCCCCCAAAAGAACCCCTGTGTTAAATGGACTTCTCATGGAGGTCAGAGCTCTCCTTCTGAGTTGATTTCCCCATGCTCCCTCCCTCCAGTCTCCTTGATATCCTTCCTAATCCCTCTCCCTACGTCTCCAGGTATCCTAGGCAAGGTTCCCCCTGTTTGTGTAAAAATTCATATATGTTGAGGTTATTACTAGCCTAGCCATCTAACATCCTGTTTCCAGTTGTATTCTAGCTTCCACAAGTGAGAGAAAACATTCAGCCCTTGAGTCTCTGAGATTGGGATACTTCACTTAGCATAATTTTTTCCATCTCTATCCATTTGGCTTCAAAAGCCATAATATCATTTTCTCTAATGGCCAAGTAGTATTCCATTGTATATATGTACCAAAGTTTTTGAATCCACTCATCCAGTGAGGGTCATGCCCAAATCTTAAGTGTCCTCATCTGTAATAGCAAAACAGAAGCCCATAGATATATTTTATCTGGCAACATGTTGGGATACTACATCATCTTTTTAAAATGTATTTAAAATTAATGAAGTAACTGGGGAATTTTTGTCTTGGCAGTAAAACCAGCAGTTCACCTATGATTTTTTACTTTTTTACTTAGAACATCCAATCAACGGGGGGTGAGGGGGAGACCCAGATTAATTGTCTATGGTACATAGCTCGCCAGTAATAGACCCTTTAAGAAAACCCAAGTATTCCAACTCCTAACAGGTTAATTACTTCAATGCCTGCTAGTATTTGGTGGCAATAATATTGTTAATAATAGTAGTTGTTAACAATGAAAATAACAATACAAGAATTGTCATTTATTGGTTACCTGATATAGTATAAGAGCTTAGGGAATTCAGACAAATTTTTCATTAGGTAGTACCCAGAACATTAAACTTATCCAAACCAGAGCAACTATCAGATATTTTAAATCTGTAAGTTCATTTTGATATTTTTAAAAAATCAATTGATCATCTTTGGAAGATAAGAGAGAACAGATTTATTGTCTCAAAACTTTGTAAATAGAAGAGGGGGAAATCAAGCATTTATCCTTCCATATCCCTATAAACTAAACCATTAAGTACCCAGGTACTATAAAAGAGAAAGAATTTCTTTTTTTTTTTCTTTTTATTTAACAGAGGGAGGGACAGTGAGAGACAGAGAAGGAGAGAATCAATTTTATTTAGTTTTTCATGTGACTTTTGTTGCTCTGACACTTCCTCGTGTATGTAGTGCTGGCGTTCAAACCTGTGTCCTTGCACATGCCAGGCAATTGCCATAACCATTGAGCCACCACTCCAGCCCCAAGAATTTCTTTATTAAAATATTACAAGTAGTAATGGGAAGAAGTAATGCTAGAATTCTAACATTGCCATTTTGCACCCCCACTAACCACTAGTGAATCTAGGCATTGAGCATAAATGATTCTAACGTAAAAAGAGAGACAACCCAGACATGATATGACTTTCTTTTTTAAATATCAATTTTATTTAGATTTTCATGTGGCTTTTGTTGCTGACACTTCGCTGTGTACTTGGTGCTGGGATTTGAACCTGTGTCCTTGTAGCATACCAGGCAAGCACTGTAGGCACCATAATCGCTGGGCTACCGCTCCAGCCCCGCATGATTTGACTTTTGATGAAAAACACTTGGCCTCTGGTTGTGCCAAAAGGATTCAACCTGAGTCAAACCACGTCTCTGGATTCAGCTTAGAATTTTCAGGAAATATGAAAAACAGAACCTGACAGATTCTATCATATGTGTGAAATCAGCAAACTCTAAAGCATGAGAAACTTTGCGAGTCAAGGGACGCAGATTCTTCAATAGGTAAATTACAGTCTAAGGAAATATATGTTGAAGGTGAACTAATAGATGGATCTGATTCTTTTTAAAGGATAAGAATAAATAGGGTCAGGGCTGGAGCGGTGGCTCAGGGGTTATAGCGCTTGCATGGCATGCACAAGTATGTG
Organism: Aplodontia rufa; assembly: GCA_004027875.1. Lineage (NCBI taxonomy): Eukaryota > Metazoa > Chordata > Mammalia > Rodentia > Aplodontiidae > Aplodontia > Aplodontia rufa. The sequence continues at coordinate 9,295 of PVKS010038783.1, read as the reverse complement.
AGTTCAAACCCCAGCACCACGTACACCACACAAAGTGTCAGAGCAAAGAAAGCCACGTGAAAAAGCTCAATAAAAATTGATTCTCTCTCTCTCTCTCTCTCACTCCATCCTCTTTCTAAAACAAAACAAAACAAAAAAAAATAATAAATAGGGTCCAATGATATACAAATGGGTGAAAAAAATTGTAAAGAAGGAGTGAGAGGCTGGAGCGATGGTTCAGTGGTTACAGCGCTTGCCTGGCATGCGCAAGGACCCAGGTTCAAACCCCAGCACCACGTACACAACTAAGTGTAGGAGAAACAAAAACTAGAAGAAGAAAATAAATAAGATTGATTCTCTCTCTCATACCCTCCCCCTCTTAAAAAAGAAATATTTTAAAAAACCAATAATTAAAAAGAAAGAAAAAAAGGCAATGTTTGTAATAAAACTCAAGGTGTTCGTCCCTGTTGAAGGTGTGTGTTTTGATGGGGCATGTGGAAAGCCACTGGGATGCCTGGAAGAGTTCTCTTTCTTGATCTGGATAGCAGTTCCCAGGGTGGTTGTCTTTTTGTGGTGTGCTGTTATACATTTATTTCATATGGTTTTCTATATCTGTGAATAATAAAAACTTGTCCTTTCTTTCCCTCATTCCATTTGTCAGATAGTTGTAATATCCCATCCTTTCACCTCTAAGTGGATATCCGTATGTTTCCCAAAGAATAAAATTTATGGATAAAGATATAGATGTAATGTTAATAAAGAGACATATAGTTATTTGCATTGAAAATATACAGTGATTTTAATCATTAGATAAAGGATATGAAAATACCATATTTAAGTATAAAGACATTAAGAAAGGCATCTCTTTCTTTTTTTATGCCTTAAAGTAATTGGTCACTTTTATCTGAAGTCTAAAGAAATTAGGCGTTACTGGAGCACATCTTGAGATGATACAAAATGAGGAGACAATGAAAAATTGAAACTTTTTTCTGTATGTGTTCTAAGGTGAATTACAGTTTAACCTTTTAAATTCCCAATTACCCGTAAATTCAATATTAGGAAAAATAGAGACAAGAAGTTCTGGAAGGTAATTGAGAATTGCTTCCAAATCTCTAGAAAATCAGCAATGAACTGGAACATCTAGCTGGGCGCATGTTTCTTCAGTCTATACTCAAGGCCAATGTTATATGCGGAAGAATGTTAATCAATAAAAACTGCTTGCTCCAAAAGTGGAGAGGACACTTATGTTAAAGATCTTTTAATTTTTTTTTTTAAAAGAGGGCCTAGTGGCTGGGCGGTTATGGCGCTTGCGGCTCTTGCATGGCATGCGTAAGTACGCAAGTTCGAACCCCAGCACCACATACACAACAGTCTCATAGCAACAAAAGCCACATGAAAAACTAAATAAAATTTATTCTGTCTTTCTTTCTCCCTGTCCCCTCTTTCTTTAAAAAAAAAAAAGAAAAGAAAAGAAAGAGACGGATAATGAGAGAGAGAATCGATTTTACTTAGTTTTTCCTGTGGCTTTTGTTATTCCAACACTTCATTGTGTACTTGATGTTGGGGTTTGAACCCGTGTCCTTGCTTATGCCAGCAAGCACTGCAACCTCTGAGCCACTGCCACAACCCCTCAAAGATCTCTTAAAATACACTTACACATAACTTGTGCACCATATAAAGTCTTCTTTTTTATAAAGAAGAATTGAAGCCTGTAAATAGTTTGAAAATCTTGGTAGTGCTTTTCAGGATTTTGACATATCTGGGTTCAGCCTATTTTGGAGCAGAATGTATCTTTCCGGAAAATATAGGGCGGTTTCCGTACTTGGCACTCAATTAAGCATCAGTTGACACGGAAAGCGTTTGACTGAGTAGTCACTTCAAAAGGCACAGTAAAAATACTAGTTTCTAAGATGTGCTGAAAAGTTCCACTGGAATACGTGATTGTTGACTGCGGACTGATAAAACTGCACTCTAAATTCAGTTTACAAATACGGAGGGGCTGGGGGTGCAGCTCCATAGTAGAGCCAGTGCTTAGATGCAGGAGGCCTTGAGTTCCATCCCCAACACCCCCAAAAGATGAAAAGATAGAAAAGAAAAGCTATAAAACAGGAAAATTAATCTTTTTTTTTTTTTAAGAGAGAGGGACAGTGTGAGAGACAGAGAAAGGGAGAAACAACTTTAGTTTTTCACATGGCCTTAGTTGCTCTAACACTTAGTTGTGTACGTGGTGCTGGGGTTTGAACCCAGGTCCTCGTGCTTGCCAGGCTAGCGCAGAAACCACTGAGCCACCGCTCCAGCCCAGGAAAATTAATCTTAATCCTAGAATGCTTTGGAATAAGTCTTCTCAGCCCCCATTTCCTCTCATTCTAAAAACAAAGTTCTTTTTAAAAGGGGGCAATCAACCATATGACATTATTATATTATTAGCCAGATGTCACTCAATCACAGTCTGTAATATGCATAAGGGACATAAAATGTATTTGAGTTTAATCCATCAGTTGCTGCTGCTTCTTCAATCGTGGGGATTGTGCGCAGGTGGAGAGCTAACCGCCAGGTGTTACTGCCCTCGGCCCGCAGGTGAGCGAGATGGAGGTGAACGGGCAGTTCGAATCCGTGTGCGAATCCGTGTTCAGCGAGCTGGAGTCGCAGGCGGTGGAAGCGCTTGACCTGCCCATGCCTGGCTGCTTCCGAATGCGGAGCCACAGCTACGTAAGAGCCATCGAGAAGGGCTGCTCCCAGGACGACGAGTGCGTGTCCCTGAGGTCGTCCTCCCCGCCGCGCACCACCACCACCGTGAGGACCATCCAGAGCAGCACCGGTGAGTGAGCCGGCCAGCCCGGCCTCTCCTGGCAAGGGCACCACTGTCCCGAAAGACAGTGCGCTCCGCTGTTGTCGCACATGGTTACCAATAACAAAAATACTACCTGTGTCACAGGAAACAAAAGGCTTGCTTCCCTTCCTGTCCTATCCCCACCTCTGGCCCCACACACACACCTCCCCTACTCTCCGTCCCCATCTATGGGATCAATCCAGGAAACTGAAACTATGGCACCATGAGGGAGGGACAGCACAGCAGCCTAGGAGCCAGGAAACTGATCCCAAACAACTTCCACTCTCAGTATGCAGGCTGTGACTTTCAGAGCTGTGACCCTTGATGAATCAGATACCCCGGTTTTCGTGCATCACAGAATTAGATTGCTTGAGGGTATTACAAGATATCCACAAAGTGACTATTGCAAAAGACCTGAAATGTCACTGTGAAGAAAAAAGGAAGAAATGGTTGACCCGGAAATATTAATCAAATGCTTTATGAGTTATAACAAAAACCAGATTTATCTTGGTGTTTTAAAGTCTTCTATCATATATAATAAATAGTAGCTCTTTTCCCCTCTAAACTGTATTTAGGTTTATGTATTTTAGCTGTATTTTTATCAGTACATTTTTTTTGGTACAAAAGCCCAGAAAAACCTAACTAGTTTCCACAACACAGGAACCTGCACAGTAATATAGCCTTGAGCTATGCATGACAGTATAAATACAACAGTCGACTTCCAAGAGGAAAATCCCTTCCTCTTCTCCAGGTTTAACTTTATGGTTGAATTCAGCTTGACTCCAATAGAGTAAAACTACAAGATCATCAAACTTGGAGTTAAGATTAAAAATAATAATAATAATAATCATAATAATGAATAGTTTAAAAAGAAAAGCCTGTATCAGAGTACCGCAATTCTCAGTTTTAGTTCTAGGTGCACCAGATGTCAATAACTATGATTCAGCCTAGAACTTTTGCAGGCTTCAGTAATAAGTCCTCAAACTTGAGTTAAAATTCTACTAACTAGAAATGGAGGACTGAGGTAGGAAATTTTTTAAGCCATTAGAGGTTAAATGAAATGAGTTCATTTTTTACCACTGCAAACTTAAGACCTCGGGGTTAGGAAATGGGGGGCTTTTAGAGGTTTGTGTAGGCTCAGAAGCTGTGACCCTGACCAGCTACCTCCAGACCCAAGATAATGGATGTACATTCTTGCTCATTAGGAAATGCTCCAAGAAAAGTCAGAGACATTAATAAATAAAACTGATTTATAAAGAGGAAAATTATTTTAAGAAAAACAACCATAGGCATATTTATGTGTGTGTTTGCATTCATGCAGTAAAAATAGCTTCAAAGGTCTGCGCTATGTCTTCTGGTGTCCTCCTCCTGTCTGCCCTGCCAATTCTTCCCCAGTGTCTGGTCCATTCCTCTCTATAATGATCTCATTGCTTGCCAGCTGAAATTGCTCCTTAAATACAATATGTGTATGTATGTATGTATGTGTGTATACACACACACACACACACAGAATGGCGTTGGGGATAAAGTGGTGAGAGACCTAGAGTCTTTGTCTTGTTCACCCCTGAGAGGAGTTTACATTTTTGGCATTAAGAAACTATGTACTTACACTTTGTGCACCAGTTCCTATACTGGAAGCTTCACACACCCACCTTCCTAAGACTCTTCCCAGATACTCTGGAGGCTCCCAGAGTTCAGACAACAAACCAAACCAAATCTGGGTCACCCAGTTGAGTTTTAATTTTGGATAAGTACTGAATACTTCTGTGATATATCTCAGTGGATGGAAAATACTTTTGCTACAGAAGTGTTGGGAGAGAGATGGGTGGGGGCTGGGAGGATGTCTTGTGTTATTGCATTTAGAATCTGAATTGAATCCGAGGGACTTTAGCCAGAGGCCCTGTGTGGGAGAACACCCAACACAAGGAACAGGGAATGAAAACCACATAGAGGAAATTGCATCCTCTCCTCCTTCAGCTCCACAAGTCTTTCCTAAGTTCTGGGCCACCTCTCCCTGCAGCTCTCTGAGTGGGAAGGCTCCAGGCTTAGCTACTCCTGCAAGGAGTTAGGGGCAAGAAGATGTGACTTGCCCCCTGCGGGTGGGAGGGTGAGGGATAACGCATCAGAGTTTTATACCAGGCAGCTCTTGACTTGGCTTTTAATCATCAAACTAAATATTGTGATTTAAAATCATTACAGTCGTGGAAAAATGAATAGTTTAAGTTCTAAACCATTAAGGTAGATTCTGAGTACGCCTGTCAACTACTTAGGAGTGAAATTTTGAAAACTTCAGTATCACCTTTCATAGTCTGCGTATCATAGATTTTGACCTTTTTGAAAAATCCATTAGTTTATGACGGGATGCTTGTTTCTTACGTTCAACTTCTCTCTGCTACTCCTGTGTGCTTCCCCAACACATTCACACACACATACAGTTTCCTTTTCCTCTTCTCTCTTACATGATCTTAGTGTCCTCCTGTTAGTTTCTTATCTTATGGGTTTCTTTCTTACATTAAATCAAATACAAATTTCCGACAGATCAATGTTCTCACAGGACCTACTAAATCTTGAAAGAACACTCTTGTCTGTGTAAATCAGGAAATGGCATTGCTCTAATTTGAATGACCTTGCCCATGTACACTGGTTGGGTGTGTGTCTGGATTTAGTGGGACTTGGAGATTTCTCCTTTTGTTTCTCTCCCTCTGCTCATTATTCTTGGATACTTAGAACAGATTCCATTTTTTCCCAAATCTCCCCATGTTCTGAAAAACTTTTTGATTTTCTTAAACTGCTATTGTTAGGTAGAACTTCTCTCCACAGTCCACATTCTAGACCTGGATTTTTTGTGTCAGCTCATTTTTACTGTTCAATTTTTCAACACAGTATACTGTTAAGCCTTTCTCTTCTAGTGTTGTCCTTTGTTCATATTAGCAAAATGGAATCACAGAAAAAAAAAGTCTACAAAAGAGTCTGATTCCACATGAGTCATGATGATGAGCTCGGTTCTAAGGGACCACAAGGATCTTCTAGAAGGTTATCAGCAGATGAGGGACCATGAGCAGAGACATCTCCACCAGTCAGGACAAACTGGGAAAGGAGTGGGAGTGACTGGTTGTTATGTTTCCTTTGATTTATTGACTTCTTGCTTATCTCACTATGATAGAATCTTATTTTTCTCAGTCTATAATATACTTCAATCATCCAGATCTCTCTCCGTCTAGTAGATTCAACAAGTTTTTTAGATAAGTTTAATTCTTCATTAAGACATGATAACTGTAGGGTATAATGTGATGTTTTCATACATATGCATTGTATAGTGATCAATCAGGACAATTAGTAGATCGACCACCTCCAAAATATATCATTTCTTTGTGAAGAGAATATAAAGATCTTCTCTCCTACCTATTTAACCCACTGTAGTCACCCGGTGGTACAATAGAAAGCCAAAACTTGTTTATCCTGTCTGTGCTAAGTGAAATAAGCCAGGCCCAGAAGATACACTGTGTGATCTCACTCATGGGTGGAATCCAGAAAAGTTGATTTCATAGCAGTTGAGAGCAAAATGTTGTATATCAGAGGCTGGGAGGGTAGCAGGGAGACAGAGATGGGGAGAGGTTAGTCAACAGATACAAAGTTTCAAGAAATTTTACATAAACTACTATTAGATTAAGATCAGAGCTACTAGGGGCTGGAGTGGTGGCTCAGCGCTTACAGCGCTTGCCTGTTGTGTGAGAGGATGTGGGTTCAAACCCTAGCACCACATACACAATGAAGTTTCAGAGCAACGAAGACCACGTAAAAACCTAAATAAAATTAATTCTCCCTTTTTTTCTCTCTCACTGTCCCTCTCTTTAAAAAAAAAAAAAAAAGCAAAGATTAGAGCTAATGTAGGAACATGAAATGGAAAAAAAATGGGACAGTCCCCTCATGAATATGGAAAGCAAGCACCGCTGCCTCAGTTGTGTGAGTATTTTAACTAAGAGTAGAACTTGGTGCCTAAAATAAAACCAGACTCACACTTCACAGTACTGGATTAAACCTGCCTCTTATGGAGTATACCATTGCAGTGATATGCATTTTAGGGTGAACTTTCTTTATACTTCCTGTTCTGAACATTTTCTAGGACTTATCAAAAGCATTGTCACGTTGTAGCTAGGCAGATTGTCATCTAGTGGTTCCAGTAGCCTGAATAGGCAGAAATACTGTATCAGTCTTAAGCAGACATGTATCTAGAAAGATACACACACGTGAGCCTATGGAAAAAGCAATCAGAAAGGACACCTTACTAATTAGTACTAGGTGGAGACGGTTGGATGGCATGAAGAGAGGAAAAATTTTTTTCAAAGAGAGAGGGACAGTGAGTGAGAGAGACAGAATCAATTTTTATTGAGTTTTTCACATCTCTTTCATTGCTCTGACGCTTAGTTGTGTATGTGGTACTGGGGTTTGAAACCTGTGTACTTGTGCATGCCGGGCAACCACTATAACCACTGAGCCACTGCTCCAGCCCTGAGAGGAAATTTTTTAAAAATAAGCATTTACTATTTTTGTGATTTTAAATCCAATATAATATTTGAATAAAAATAATACTCTTATAGAAATAGGCACACTCACATGATAACATGATTCTTGGGTCTTTCAAAAGAAGCCTTCACTTGGAAATTACAAGATTTTCAAAGAAACTTTATGTAGCAATAAAAATTCTTTATGAATGAAAGAATAAATTGGTTCATTTGCCACACCATTGCAGCTGAAGTTTGACCTGTCATTTCCGAACCAGAAGAACATCTGGAAAGATGAGGGGTAGAACTGGTCTCCTTCATGTAACCCTCTAGGAAGCAGAGTAAGAACCTAGGGCATCACACATGTGGCAGAGCAGCCAATGTTGTCCAGCCAGGGAGGTAACAGCTCGCCCTCCTGGCTGTGACTTGGGACCACAGTTACAGCAGTCCATGCAGTTTGGTTGTTCCAACAGGAGATGTCATATATTCCTCTAAATTGAGATATATTCTTCTGATGCTCTCCCATTCCTGACCATTCTGACATATTTATATATTCATGTCTTGCTCATTATACAAAAACAATTCATCTTTTGATCATCTGAGGTCAGAGTTTTCCCAGAGGCTTGGGTCTTCTCTCCTAATTAATTATCCCATCCTGGAGACCACATCTAACATATCTGCAGGCATCCCATACTCCAATCTCATACACCCTGATCCCCAACACCACCATCACATACAAACTCTAAACATATAAGACTATATGTTATATATATAACATATATATATATAAATATATAAGACTATAATATCTATAGTGCATACAGTAGACATTCAGTAATGGGGAAAGAAAGAGCAGAATCAACAGATATTTGAATAATCAAGATGAGTTTCTTTGGGAAATGGTATTGCTATTCAAACAAGTTGAGGGGGGCTGGAGCGGTGGCTCAGAGATTGTGGCGTGGGTGAGTGCACAGATTCAAACCCCAGCACCCATGTACACAACTAAGTGTCAGAGCAATGAAAGCCATGTGAAAAACTCAATAAAAGTTGATTCTGTCTCTCTCTCTCTATCTCTCTCACTGTCCTTCTCTCTTTTTAAAAAAATAAATAAATAAACAAGTTGAGGGACTAGAGCAAAGGCTCAGCCCTTGCCCGGCATGCACAAGGACCCAAGTTCAAACTCCAGCACCACATATACAACTGAGTGTCTGAAAACAAAAACCAGATGAAAAATAAATAAAATTGATTCTCTCTCTCTCTCTCTCTCTTTCTCTTTTTAAAAAATATAAATATAAAAATAAACAAGCTGAGTTATAAAATATGTGCTGTAGAAGAAACTTCGATATCATCTGGTCCAGGGATCTACAGACTAACCAACCTTCAGCCACACCCATTTGTTTAAGTGCTGTCTGTGGCAGCTTTCAGCAGAGTGGAATAGTTGCTGCAGAGAATAAATGACCCACAAAACCAAAAATATTCATTATCTGGCCTTTCACGGGAGAAGTTTACTATACTCAACTAATCCACTGAATGCATTTAAGGTAAAGAAACTAAGGCCCTGGATTCAATTTCCAGAATAAGAGAGAAGGGCATGGGGAGGCAAAGTCTAACTGAGGGCAAAGTCAAAACAAAAAACCCAGTTGTCCAGCCAAGAGCCCTTTGCTCCTGTTGGGTACCTGCTCCATGCATTTTTTATTGCATGATTATAAGTTACTACAATTTCTTCATGTGTAAAATGAGATTATAATAGTGCTTTTCTTACCAGCCTTATTGGCCATTTGTTGGAGGATGTTCAGAGTTCAAAGAAAGCTCACTTCTTTCTGTCAGGTGCTAAGTTAATTAATAGGTCCTTTCTATAAAGCAATGAGGAAAAGGCTTAGAAGTCTAAGAGACAGATATCAATTGGAAGCCTTTTGCACAAAGCACCTTTGTTTTCTATTCAAGATAAAAATCAAGTAAAAAATATCTGGGTATTGCACGGCCT
>PVKS010038782.1:0-17689 GCA_004027875.1 Aplodontia rufa | reverse complement strand
ATAAGTATAAATTGAGTCTTTTTTGCAGAGTTGCAAAATTTATTCAGTTCACCTATCAGTGGGCACTTGAGTGTTTCCACCATCACTTCCTTTCTCTTGGGTGAATTCCTAAAAGTTGAAGAACTAGGTCATATAATAGTAGTAAGTTCAACTTTTTAAGAAAACCATACAGCTCTTTTGCAAACACACCTTACTAATTTGCATTCTTTTGAGCAGTGTATAAGATTTCTGTTCTGTTGCATCCTGGCCAACACCTGTCAGAGTCAGATTTCCAAACTCTACCAATCTAATAAGTGTGTATTGTGCTTTATTGTGTTATTTGCCATCTGAATTCTTTGGTGAAATTTCTGTTCATATATTTTGTTCATTTAAAAATTGAGTTGTGGGGCTGCAGCGGTGGCTCAGTGGTTATGACGTTTGCCTGGCAGGCTTGAGGACCCAGGTTCAAACCCCAGCACTACATACACAACAAAGTGGAATCAATGAAAGCCACATGAAAAACTAAATAAAATTGATTCTCTCTTTCTCTCACTGTCTCTTTCTCTCTTAAAAAAAATTGAGTCATTTCCTTATTGTTCAATTATAAGAAAAGGTCTTTATGTAGTATGTGCACATCTATCTATATGTTTTAAAATGTTACTCCCAATTTGTGGCTTGCCTTTTCATTTTCATACCAGTGTTTTTTGAAGTATGGAAGCTTTTTGTTTTGAAATCCACTTTATCAGTTTTTTTTGTGTGTGTATGTGTGTGCTTTTGGCATCATATTGAAGCTATGCTTAAACAAGGTCTGAAAGATTTTTTTTTCATGTTTTCTTCTAGTAATTTTACAGTTTTAGGTTTTATATTTAGTCCTATGATACATTTCAACTTAATTTTTGTATAATGTACAAATTATAGTGCAAGGGTCATTTTTATGGAGATGGATGTCTGTTAGAGAAATAATCTAATGCCTTATGTTAGAAAGTATTCTTTTTCTATTAAATTGCCTTTGTGGTATGAAGAACTCATAGGAGTCTGGAGATTGGGAAGATGGGGGAACCATCCCAGAAGCCAATGTCATTCCTCCACGAGCTACCCATTTAACGCATGAGTTCTTCTGGGGGAAACTGCAGCAGGTATAACCCAAGGTGATCATCCATGTTTTGGCATTACCCCTGGATAACAAAGTATATATACATTGATTGCTATTGTTTTGATAATGTTTCCCCCTCAACCTGTATCTCTATATACTTCTAATAAAAATAAATAAATTTTAAAAAACTGCCTTTGAGAAAACAGAGGGTTCATATATATATATGCATCTATTTCTGGACTTTATTCTGTGTCTTCTAGCCAGTACCACCTTTCTCTTGATTACTATAGTTCTATAGTAAGTCAGTTGCTGAGATTGGTTTATTTATTTCTTTGCAGTTTTCTGCCTATATATCTTGTTTATATTTTGTTAGATTTTTATTCCTAAATAATCCATGTTTTCTAAAATGCACTTGTGAATAAATTGTACTTTAAAAATACTGTCTTAATGTTCAATGATCTTGCTAGTAAAAGCTCACTAATTAGTCCTAATATTTTTTGTAGATTCCTTGGAGTTTTCTATGTAGATAGTCATATCACCTACAAATAGAGGCAGTAATTTCATTTCTTCTCTCCCAATCTGTATGCCTCTTTTCTTGGCTTCTTTTGCTTATTGTACATCCACTACAAAGTTGAATAATAGTTGCCTGTCCCATAGTTGAAGTAAAAAGCATTCAGATTTTATTGCTATTTTGGGGGGGCACACATGTGTGTATGTGGTCCTAGAGGTTGAACCCAGGGGTGTTCTACCATTTAGCTACACCCCATCATTGTTTGTTGTTATTGTATTGAGACAGAGTTTTACTAAGTTGTTGAGGCTTGCCTCAAACTTGTGATTTCCCTCCCTATGACTTAGCCCCTCAAGTTGTTGGAATTCCAGATGAGCATCACTGTGCATGGCTTTTACTATTACTTTTGATATTAGCTTTAAATTTTGGATTGAAACATTTTTGGGGTTGGATAGGTTTCATTCTAGTTTTAGTTTTCTGAGATTTTTTCATCATAAGTGGATGTCAGATTTTCATCAAATGTTTTTTCTCTAACTGATCATATGGTATTTCTTCCTTAGTCTCTGAATATAGTGAATTACACCAGTCTGCAAATGTTGAATTAGCTTTGCATACACTGATATCACCACTTGGAGTTTATTGCTTATTAAAATTTGTTAAAGTTTTCTTGGGAAGTTTTAATCTATATTTATGGGACAGGTAGTTCTGTAGTTTTGTTATAATATCTATTTCTGGTTTTTAGTCTCAAAGTAGTACTTATCTTAAAACAAATCTTTGGAAATATTTCTTCCCTTTTCATTTTTCCCAATTTTTTATATTAAATTAATATAACGTCATTCTTAAATGTTTAATTAGGTTTGCTTATGAGGCTGTAGGGTCTAAGATTTGTGTGTGGCAGGGGTTAAATCTAGTAATTCAGAGATACAGAATCATTTAAGATATATGTCTGTTCATGAATGTCTTTCAAAGTTTATGTCTTTCAAGGAATTTTCAACTGAATATGAGTTGTTGAATTTATGAGCATGAAGTTGTTTTAAATATTCCCTTATCATATTTTTAATATTTGTAGGGTCTATAGTAATATCTTCTTTTTTACTCTTGATATAGATAATTTGTATTTTTCTCTTTTTCTCCTTTGGTTAGTCTTGCTAGATGTTTGTAAATGTTATTGAACTTCTCAGAGAACCAACTTTTAGTCTCAACTGATTTTTTTCCAAATTGTTTTCCTGGTTTTTTTGTTTTGTCTTCTCTGGCCTATATTATTCTGCTTCTGATCTACATACTCTGTTGGCTGTTTGAGGGAAAACCTTCAGCAGATCTCTGAGTCTTTCTTTCTGAGCACCTCTTTCTGGTACTTTGCCCTGTAAATACTACTTGCTTTGGTCCATCTAGGGGGTTTTTGTTTTTAAAGTGGTAGTAGGGATTGAACCCAGGCTTGGTCCAGGCTAAGCATATGCAATACCACCTGGCTACACCCAGCCCCTTGCCTTGGTTCTCCTGGATCTCTGTTTTCTCAATTTAAGGAGTCTATTAGACTTTACCCTACTCTGTTCTTTGATCTTTAAATTCAGTGAAAAAGCTGAGGCTATCATTGGACTCACCTAATTTATTTCCCAGTTCTAATGAATCCCTGCCCTTTATTACCTGATGTGCACTCTCCTGAAAATTATTTCTTCTTATATTTTATCTAGGTTGTTTTGTTAAAGTGTATTTCTAGTAGGAGATTAAATCTATTACTTTGTTCCTTCATTTTCGCCAGAAGTAGAAATCTTATATTATTTCTTTTCAATGTTTTTACTTGTCTCCTTATCTAAATGGTAAATTCTTGAGGGAAGACAACTTTTGGACCTCTTATAGTATGTAGTACTAACCTGGTAATTACTTGGTGTTTATTCATAATTTGGCTTTTTACTTGAGTTTATTTGAATTAGATGGAAGAGGGTGATAAAGGGAAAGAGTAAAGTGATTATCTGACTGTCCATGTTTGTCAGATAAACTTTCTTTGGAGTTTGGTAATATAACTTTTTATTCTCTTCCCATGTGAAAGTTCTAGATCTTACATCCAGATTTTTGGAACTGCACTCTTCACCTCCACCATATATCAGCTGACCCAACTGTACTATTTAATCTTAAGTTTTTTTTTTTTCAAAAACAAGAATATATAAATTTAAGTGACTGATAAGATGTTGAAGTAGGGAAAAAATTATGGGAATGTCACAGATTAAGAATCAATTTAGAGGAGTTAGGGCGGTGGCTCGGCAGTTACAGCTCTTTCTTGGCATTCACAAGTACATGGGTTCAAACCCCAGCATCCACATATACAACTAAGTGTCACAGCAACGAAAGCCATGTGAAAAACTCAATAAAAATTGATTCTCTCCATCTCTCTCTCTCTCACTATCCTTTTCTGTTTTTTTTTAAAGTATACATATCATATTTTTTTTTAAAAAGAAGAATTTAGGGGTTGGAGAGGTGGCCCCAGGTTTGATTTCCCCCAGCACCACATTACACAACTAAGTAGAGGAAAAACAAAAACCAGGTGAAAAAAAAAGAACTCTCTCTAAAAGAAACAATTAAAAAATTGTTTCTTGATGCTGACTCAAAATATTGAGTTTGATTGTTAATTTAAATATTCATTTTTATTTTGTTCTAAATAATTTTTAGGACTAAGGATGTGGCTCAGAGTTAAGAGTGCTTGCCTAGCATGCCTACGGCCCCAGGTTCAATCCCCAGTTGGGGGCAACCCTCTGGAGAAGGGGAGCTTTGGATACTAAATAATTTCCAGCATTGGTTTCTTCAATATTTCTTTTAGTTCCTTTCTCAAATTCATATTACACAGTATTGAAGCCTCCTAATCTACCTTACGGATCTACAAACTGAAGTTTCAATCAACTGTTATTTCTGACGCTCCTTTACTTTTTTAAACTGGTACATGTTAATTATATAGAATGGTGGCTTTCATTGTGGTATATTTCTAGATACATAAAAAATGTGATTTGATCATTTTCACTCCCTAGTACCTTCTCCACTCTCCCTTCCTCCCTTGTGCTGAGATTTTGATGAATATATCAGGACTTCTTCTTCTTCTTCTTCTTTTTTTTTTAAAGAGAGAGTGAGAGAGAGAAAGAGAATCAATTTTATTTATTTATTCATCTTAGTTTTGTTTTCTTGAGCGTTGTATATGTAGTGTGGGGGTTTGAACCTGAGTCCTTGCACATGCCAGACAAATGCTTTAACTGCTGAGCCACCATTTAGCCCCATCAGGACTATCTTCTTCTTCTTTATTTTTATTTTTTTTAAATAGCGGGACAGAGAGAGAAATAGATAATCAATTTTATTTAGTTTTTCATGTGAATTTCATTGCTCCAACACTTCGTTGTGGGATTATCTTCTAATTCAAGAAGTTATTCTCTCTTCAGCTTTATCTAGAGAAAAGTTTATTTTGTCTACTGATTTGACAAAATTATGATTATTTTTCATATTCAAGTTTTCTAATTGAGTTTACTTCATTTCTACATTTGTTCTCCTTCTTTTATTTTTATCATTTCCTGCTCATTCTCATTTTTGTTGTACCTGAACTTTTTAATATCATCATTCCATGTGAACTTATTTTTAAAGTTTTTCTTATTTAATTCTGTAAAATCGATTGTGTGTTGATTTTATATTGAATAAGATAAAATTCTGATTATTGATTTTTCTGGCTATAATTTTTAGGATTAGATTTTTCCATGTAATCCCCCCACCTCCACTTCAGTGTTGTGGATTAGACACAGGGCCACACGCATGCAAGGCAAGTGCTTTGCCATTGGGCTACACTCACAACCCCTCCATATAATTTTGACTATGGGTTTGCTGGCTCATTTCCATGTGGGGGTTATTTTTATGCTATTATTTTCTCTTCCCTTCCTCTCTCCCCACTCTTATCTGTCTTTAGGAATTGTTACCTTTCAGTTTGTTACTGCTCTCCTCTTCTACCCAAACCAGTATGAGTATTTAAAACAGAATTCTCTACGATCAACATGCCTGATTCTTTAACTAGTTTCCTTTATTGAAAAATAAAAATTCTGTTTGATAGTTGGTCATTGGAAGTATTTATTTTGCTTTTGAACTTGGCTCTTTCTTTTTGTTATTATTTTAATACATTTATATGTCCTGGCCACATGTGTGATGTATCAGTGATTGATAGTTAACTATCAAGCCATCCTGATTTGAAGTTCTATTCCTACATTAGTAGATTTTAGAATAAGCATACCTGTTTTAACTCCTGATTCTAAATGGACAAAAAAACTGAAGGAACTCTCAGGATTATAAATCTAATATTCTTCTATTTATCTCCTGCAATTGATAATATAAAAGTGGTTCTTTAGAATATTGTTTACTTGTAATTGCTTTGTTTTACTCTAAATTCTATAAGCTCTACATGAATTTCCACTCCTCAGTTCCTGTAAGCACTAGAGTATAATTGAAGGACCATTAGCAACCCAGAGGTTTGAGGTCCTGGAGCCCAGCTGAGTGAACCTATGCCCATTATTTAACCTGTTTGAATTTCATTTTTCTCCTTTATAAAGCAGATGTAATATCTATGTATACCAGCTTGTGAAATTATTGTGAACATTGTAGAAGATAAGAGTGAAATTCAACAAGTTTTATTTAGCACATATTTGGAGACTCATTTTTAGGTTCTAGGGGAAATAATATGAATAAGTCATAGCTCCTTGGTAATTTATAACATAATGGTGCAAAGAGCCTGTTTTATAAGAAGATGTAATACAGCATGGACTATGATAAATTCTTAAATACAAGTACAAACAATAAATTAAACAGACATCCCCCAAAAGGAGCAATTTACACTTAAGGAAATGAGCAAAAACTTAACTGAAGAGCCATTCTTTGATCAAAATCCCTGTGAAGTGTGATATTATTTGTTTTATATACCCAAGTTTGAGTGAATTTGACTGGAGACCACTGGGCTGTTCTTTTCTTTTTCTATTTGCTATATAAGTCCAATCTTGCTATTAAATCTTCATTCTTCTTGGGTCCTGATGCTTGACTGTGGGTGGCATTCAATATTTTTCTCTTCTGTGATTTCAGTGTTGCTTTTTCAAGGAAAAGGTTTTCTCTTCATGTGTTTTATTTTTGATAATGTAATACTGAAAAGAAGATTTTCTCCTTCAGGCTGCCTTTCAAATATTGTTACCTCTAAAGTTCCAAGGGAACACCCATTTTGCTATTATCCAGATACATTTAGACTAAGCTTTTGCATAGAACATTTTGTTCTCTTTGCAGTAATTTTTGTCAACGGACAAAGATAAACAGCTTAAACAGATAACTATCTCTGGTCGCTGCTTCTAACAATAATATTTAGCAGCCACTGAATACAAGTGCCTTTCTCAGACAGGCTGCATTAAGCAAACAAGCAGTAAATATTCTGGTGACTGAAAGATGAGAGAATTTAAAGTTTGCCAACTGCCCATATCAGAATAAAGCATTAGTTTTTTGTTTTTGGTAAATAAACTCATCTAGTTTACATAGGTCTTATCAAAAGCATTGTTAGCATTTCATACCAAACATATTTTTATGAAGCTCTTGAGAGCTAAAACTAAGTTTTTGAACTGCTTGAGTCACATTTCATTAGTTTTCTTTAGATATTTTAATTTATTTCCAAGTCACACATTATACTTTATCCTGTTTTGAAAAATGATATAACATTTTGCTGTATTCTAATCAGTTAGCATTTACTGTAAAACTTAGTTCCTCCCCCGACCCTTTCAAATCTCAGCCATGGCTTAATACTTGGGAACTTACTTTCATTTGTTTCTTGGCTACTAAAGGATGATTTTGTTACAGATGTTTTGTGAGGCTTATGCACTTAATCTGGGTGGTTTTTATATCAGGTACCAGTATAATTTAAAATGTCATTTCCTTTGCAAACTTTATAACACCAGTAGTCTAAGGGATGTAGCCATTTCTAGCATCCTTGCTTAGGTCTACAGAAGACATAGTTATGGTATACCAGCCACATATTTCAAGTTCAGGCATTTTTTCAAATTATTATAAGTTTTGTTAAAAACCACATGATTTTTCTGTCACTGGAATTGACAGAAACTGCAGACAGCAAACTGCAACAGGTCAGGGACTTCATCTTTCTTCTATTTTGGTTCCTAAAACAGGGTTGGTATAATTAACTAAGTTAATTGAATTAATTACTATCAGCTCCAGATTTATCATCAGCACTCTCATTGCTTGTATAAATACATACATAGGTCCTGAATACTCTCTCCACAAAAATGAGCCTCTCTTTCCTCTGTTGTCCAACAACTTATGCCTCAGGCTTACACGTTTCCTTTATTCTGTTCATCTGCTACCTCTGTTCCATTGTGTAATGATAACAGTAACACCAGTGAAGATGATACAGATTACTAGTACACTTTAGTATCAGCTCTGACTGGTTTAAGTTTCTATAAAAGTGTAGATCCCAGGCAGTATGTTAAATAGTTTGCATTCGTGTTATCATTTAATCTTAATAGTAAAGGATATCTTGTGTTCAAGAAAAAATAAAGTTCAGAGAAATTAATGACTTCTCCAAAATCACAGTCTAAATTAGGGGTCAAATCAGGACTGAGTTCTTAATTGTCTTGTGAAAAAGTCCATGAGATGATCAAGTGTATCTTTCTTCATGAATCTCTTTTTCATGAGTCATTGTATCTGATAAATTCCTATCTAGTTTCTGGTTTAATGTGCCTAATAAGTGGTTCTCATTCTCTAGAGGATAGTTAATTTCATTGTTTGACAGCTTTCATTATTAGAAGTTTCTCCTAAAGTTGAGAAGGCTGCTCAGTAGTAGAGTGCTTGCCAGAAGTGATCCAGAAGGCCCTGGGTTCCATCCCCAACACCACAAAAAGAAACAAATAAGTGGTTCTCTTTAATGTTAAGGAAAGGTTGATACATTTTTACATAACTTTCTTTCTTTTTCCCTTGTGCTGGATGTAGAACTCTGGGCCTTATCCATGCTAGACAAATTCTATACCACTGAGTCCCAACCCTAGCTCCTATTTTTTGTAACTTTTAAGCTATTGTCTTACTAAGCCTTCTGGAAACATTGAGAAAAGAATGAATCTATCCATACTAACATTGGTTATATTTAGCAAATTGTATGTGTTATATTTTTTTATATATATAAGCAACATTTGCCTGACTATACACAAGAAATCTCCTTTTTTCAGATGGGTTAACTTGTGTTTTAAAATATATGTAGGGACTGGAGTGGTTGCTCAGTGGTTATGGCTCTTGCCTGGCGTGCACGAGTATGCAGGTTCAAACCCCAGCACCATGTACACAGCGAAATCTCAGAACAAACAAAGCCACATGAAAAACTAAATAAATTTGATTCTCTCTCTCTCACACATACATTGTCCCTCTCTCTCTTTTTTTTTTTTTTTAAGAGAGAAGGACAGTGAGAGAGACAGAGAAAGAGAGAAACAACTTTATTTATTTTTTCACATGGCTTTAGTTGCTCCAACGCTTAGTTGTGTACGTGGTGCTGAGGTTTGAACCTGGGTCCTCGTGCTTGCCAAGCAAGCGCCGAAACCGCTGAGCCACCACTCCAGCCCATTGTCCCTCTCTCTTAAAAAATAAAATAAAATTATATGTATATGATATTTTAAAAAGACTAGAGAGCTTAATGGACATACTTTAAATTTTCAAAATGCTATATCTAGTCTATACCTATATATCTATAACTAATAGACAAAGATAGCAATAGAATTTTAGTGCAAATGTCCCCCCAACCTAGTACTGGGAATTGAACCGAGGGGTGTTTTACTGCTGAGTTACATTCCCACCCATTTTATTTTGAGACAGTCTTGCTGAATTGCTGAGACTGGCCTTGCTGTCCTCCTGCCTCAGCCTCCCAAATCCCTTTACAGGCGTGTACCATTGCACCCCACAATAGTGATTGTAAATCTTTCTTTTTTTGATTTTTCTTTGTCAACAGATGAGCTCTACCACTGAGCTGGGCCCCCAACCCCTAACCTCCTCTTCTTAATGTTGTTGTTTTTTGTTTTGTTTCCCCTCCATTCTCCTGTGTTTGAAGTTTTCTGCTGCCTCTTGCCTTATCTTAAGGCCACTGAGTTCCCATTTTTGTTTGTTTTGGCCTTTCCCTCTTATTTGGTGACATTCCTACATACCTGGTACCTCCATTCCTTATGTTTTCCTGGAATTTATGTTGTAAAGCAGTTTTCTGGCTTCTAAAATAGTGTTAATATTTTAAACCTTTTGTTATCTTCTTTTCCATTTATTTGTTGTTTATATTTTTAAATGTAGTTTTAGTGAGTTTTCAGGATATTTTAGAGTTAAAACATTTGTTTTATCTGCCATGATTAACCAGAAGTCATTAATAACTTCTTTTGTGCTCTTAATCTTGGAATTGTTTTACATTTATAATTGGTTTGCAGTTGTTTTTGTTTATTCTGTTTTATCTCAAGCTTTATATTAAAAGCTATCCAAAATGCTCCGAAGTTGCCTCTTGACAATTTTATATTTAAAACCTTAGGTAGCCAGGTATGGTGGTGCATGCCTGTAATCCCAGTGGTTCAGGAAGCTGAGGCAGGAAGATCGCAACCTCAAAGCCAGTCTCAGCAACTTAGTGAATCCCTGAGCAACTTAACTAGACCCTGCCTCAAAATTAAAAAAAAAAAAAAAGGACTGGGCATGTGGCTCAGTTGTTAAGGGCTCCTGGGTTTAATCCCTGTTAGAAAATAAAAACAAAAACTCTTATGTATAGGGCTATTCTTGAGATTGATATAATAAAAATGTTCAAAGTGAGAAGGTAGGTTGCTTATCCTATATTTTTGAGAATATTTTAAGATTATAAGTAGGATCCTTTTTCTAATTGCTTGCTGTTGGTATCAAAGGAAACTATTAATTTTTATGTTCTTATATCTGACTACCTAACTAAAATAAAATTTAATTCAAACAGTGGTTAGTCAGTTTACTTGAATTTTCTAGGTAGATATTCATATTATCTTATACATAATGAAAGTTGCATAATAACAAGGATAGTGCGGTATTGTGTAGTAGTAATAAAATATCTGAATATAAATTTTTACTAATCAGTGTAAATGAGTGTTTTATATTAAGCAGCATTTGAAGCAAATAGTTTTTTTGTTGCTTTTTTTATTTGTGCATTATAGTTGTACATAATGATGGGATTTTTTTTGGTCACATATTCATAGATACACCCAATACAGCAATACAATTTGGTAAAAATCCCCCTCCACACACACCCCTCTACCTCCCTCCTCCTATCCCCTGATCCCTTGCCTCTCTTCTGGGTTCTAAATTTTTCCTAAAATACCTAAGTACAGTGACATAATTCTTAAAACTATAAAGAACATTTTTTGTATACATGACTATAGTATATACAGTAACATATTTATAAATTTTTGCTTTCTCACTTCCAACATTTCCCCTTCTCTTCCCTTCCTATCATCCCTTGTTATTTTTCGATATATTTGACAATAGGATTAAACATTTACATTTTTGTAAATGCATGCAGTATAGCTTGTTCAAATATCTTATGCAGTGTCTTACACTGTATCTCCTAAATATTGACATATTGCATTTTTGTTCTGTGGTTCTAACACATGAGTTTGTCTACCTTTCCCGCAAGCCTAAATTTAGCTCCAGCCTCAACAAATGAGGGGAAGCATTCGGCCCTTGACTCTCTGGGTTTGGCTAACTTCGCTCAGCATGATTTCTTCCATCCCCATCCATTTACCTTCAATCAATAGTCTTTTTAAGTATACATCATCAAAAACTGCCCACTAAAATTGAGCACGTACATAACACCAAAAAACAAAATACGTGAGAGTTTCTTAGCATTGTTAATTGGCTTAATTGAAACCCTTATGCTCACTACATTTTCTGTGAACTTTTGAAACATACATATATAAACTATAGAGCACACATCTGACACTTAGTTGCCTGGCCTGGCTTGACAGTTTCATCTCCTAAAGTTTCTGTTGCTTTATTTCACAAATTTGTTTTTCTGTCGTCAGAATGCAGTTTATAAAAATGGTTCTTTTAAAATTCTCTTTTCTTTATCTCCTTTAGAGATATATCAGCAAAATATTACCTTTAAAAAGGAATTAAGGATAATTAAACATTTTTGTATTCAACTTATACATACTCTATAAAACCAGTTATATTTCCCTAAGAAAATGATCTATTAAGATTTATATAATACTATGCTTATTTTGGCATTAGTTATAAAAATTATAAATATCTTAGCCAAAAATAAGAAATTGGTAAAGTTATGATACTTTATGTACATTTAATGATGGTACAATAGTCTTTTAAAATTATTTTGTTAGGCATGGTGACACACACCTGTAATCTTAGCTACTTGGGAGGCTAATGTACGAGACCCCCAAGGACAGGACCAACCTGGACAACTTAGGGAGAGCCTGTCTTGAAACAAATAAATAAATAAATAAATAAATAAATAAATAAAATAAATAAAAAGGACTGGGGATATAGCTCAGTAGTAGAGTGCTTGCCTAGCATGTGGGCAGCACTAAGTTCAATCTCCTCCATGTCAATAAATAAATAAATAAATAGATAATTTTGTTAAATGTATATAAATGCATGGAAAATGTAGATGTTTCAGAAAGTGAAGCTTCATAACTGTATGTATGATTTACTTCCTTTTATGTAAAAATGCACAGAGCTAGTGATAAGACTTGGTGGAAGAGCATTTACCTAAACTGCTCAAGACTCTGGGTTTCATCAGTAGTACCATCAAAACAAAACAACACATACACGCCAAAACAAAACAAAAAAAAAAACAAAAAACCACACACACACACATATTCACACCTTCTAGCTGCAAGGAAATGCATCATATGATAAAATTTAGTTCATTTTATTTAAAATTTTTTGACCTTAAATTTATATGAGCAATAATAACATCCCTAAAGTGATTTATAATGAAAATTCAGCAGTGAAAGAACACAATTCCTAAAGATGCATGGACTTGGATTCTAGTCCTGTCAGTGTCACCTACTAGCTACATAAACTTAACATCACATAACCTTGATTTCATTGTTTGTAAAATGTGTCTTATGAGATACAGTTATATATAAAGTGTTTTACAAATGTGAGATCTTTTTATAGCTGCACTTTTGTTTTTAAAGAAGTGGCCAGATCTATATACTTGGGCAATTAAATAAATAAGTAAACAAATAAACTTGGTGTTTATAGTGCATTAAGGTGTGGAGTCTAGAAATCTAGCAGTTCTAACCTATAACCTTGAAGTATCCTTTGCCAAGTTATGCCAAGGTTTTAAAGAAAATTGAAGATGCACAAATATAATATCCTAAAAAGGAACCCTCCTCTTAGCTATTCCCAGATATGTAATAAAATTTTTATAGGTATAATCTGTATGAAATCGTGAGGTGAATGATTGTCTAATCATGGATGCATAAAAGCAGTATTACTTCTTAACTTTCATTGATAATGTCATTCCAAGCAGATGTGTTTTCTCTGTGAAAACTGAAGAGGGATAAATGCAAATTCATTAATTATGATAATAAATTCTAAACATTTTGGATTTTGCACCTGTGATAGCATTTTTTCCCACTGTTAGCCAGTAAAGACACTGGGGAAAGCAAAATCCTGATATTTATCCTGCTTGCTTAATGCTTATCATTCTGCTTGCTTTTTTTAGTAACTACTCTATTCCCAGCTGTCCAAACATTCTCTCACATTCCTGTCAGCAATGTGACTCCAGCCAGGTTCAGGAATTGGAGAGCCCACTCCCTCATTGTATATTTCTTCCTCAAAGCATTTTTGGTTAAGAATTGACATGATTGGATCAGCTAGCATTATTACATTTCAAATTCAATCCTATGGAAGTACTTCTCATTATATAGCGGGGTCATGGTACTCAAATTCTATTATTGCTTAATCCTATGTATGATATAGTAAATTTATAACTTCAGTTTAGACAATTTCTTTTCTTTCTTTGAAAAAAAATTTCTATAAATTATTGTGTGAACTACTGTTTGTTTTCTAAATACCATATATTAATATTTCACTTGAGAGTATATAGAATTTGAAAAGTCCGATGAATCATTCTAATGAGATTTTTAAATGCATAGTATAAAATAATTCCTTCTTATAGTTTTCATTTTTTGTGTGAAATAAGGGATCTCTCAGGTAACCAGTGTCCATGTAACTCTCTTGACAAGTCTTTTTGTGAAATTTTTGTGAAAAATATCTGATCAAGCCAACCATGACTTAGCATTACTCTCTTAGTTGTAGTCACATTAAACTGAGTTTTGTAGAATGTATTGAATCTGAAAAATGGTCCTTGGAATTTTCTGAAAGTTTTAGTACTGCCCCCACCTCCCAAATTTAGCAACTGTGGAGTGCCCCTCTGCCTCTCTCTGTCTCCCTCCCTCCCCCCCCCCATTTTTTATTGGTACAATATAGTTGTACATATTGATGGGATTTGTTGTTACATATTCATACATGGATTCAATATAACAGTGTAATTTGGTCTATATCAGTCCTCAGTATTTAGGTTAATCCTTTTTTTCTTTTCTTTTTAAAGAATGAGGGACAGTGAGAGAAAGAGAGAAAGTGAAATTTTTATTTAGTTTTACATTTAGCCTTCATTGCTTACCTCACTGTGTCTCTGCCCATCCGAAGCAAGTGCCAAAACCACTGAGCCACCGATACAACCCGGGTTAGTCTTTTTTTTTAACCCAGAATTCCTGTTATAATGTGGACTGAGGGAAATTAGGCTGTTTAAGGATGGAGGTCTTACTATCTAAACTCTTACATTCTTCTCCTGGATGTTGGGTTTATTATTTTCTACTAGAAGAGACTTTTATAAGCCTTTTTTAGAAGCATGTTTAATTTTTTTAGTTTAAAGATTATATGACATATGATAAAACATGGATTAGTAAGCTAAATTTCATGAATAGGGATAAAAGTCTTAGGAAATATTAAAGGTTACTATATCCAAAGAACCTTTTACAATATCACCATCAAGAAATCATTTGGGGCTGGAGTGGTGGCTCAGCAATTACGGTGCTTGCATTGCATGTGCCAGTATGTGAGTTCAAACCTCAGCACCACATACCCTACGGAGTCTCAGAGCAACGAAGGCTACATGAGAAACTAAATAAAATTGATTCTCTCTTTATCTCTCTCTGTCTCTCACTGTCCCTCTCTCTTAAAAAAAAAAGAAAGAAATCATTCAGTGTAGTCACACTAATGGTATGGATGGTTTTCATTTTTTGGTGAATATTTCTTATATTCTCTGTATTTGCAAATCATTGAGAAAAGTGAGCACACATAAGGAGTTACTTTTTCTAGTTTTAAGTGGCAAAATATCCTCTTGTTCATCTAAGTAATAGATCTATTTGCTTATAAAAATTACTTTGTTATTTATGAACTCTTCTCTGTGGTAGGTAACTTCTATTTGAGAAATATATTTGATAGAATCAGGGTTGGAGCAGTGTCTCAGCGGTTACAGCATTTGCCTGGCATGCAAGAGTATGTGAGTTCAAACCCCAGCACCACATACACATTGAGGTCTCAGAGCAACAAAAGCTATAAGAAAAACTAAATAAAATTGATTCTCTTTCTCTCTAACTGTTTCTCTCTTAAAAAACAAAACAAAACAAAACAAAAAACAGATTTTCCTTCCTGAGAACCTGTAGTTTCATTTTGTGAAAATAATGCAGTCATTATTCTCTAGTGTATAGCTTTTAGGACCATTTATTAAGTGAAGTGATCAGCTAATGATCATTAATGACAAATGTCTATAAGAATGGGATTATTTGCTATTAATTCACAAAACTGATTTACTTTGTATTAGAGAGGTACTGTTTGTTGAATAAGCGGCAGTAGTAGAACTGTTATTGCTAGCTATATTATATTATTTTGTAACAGATACCTCATTCCTGGTTCTGATACTTAATTTAGAAAATGATATACCTTCCCAGTGACTTGGGAGATTGAGGCAAGAGGATCACAAGTTCTACACCAGCCTTGGTAACTTAGTGAGACCCTGGCTCAAAATTAAAAAGTTTTAAAATGGCTGGAAATGTAACTCAGTCATAGAGTGTGCCTAGGTACAATCCCCAGTAACTCCTCCCCCTGACCCCCACCAAAGAAAATGATTTACCTGATTTAGGAAAGAAGTTGGTTAGGAGAAAAATAAAAAGATTTTGAAAGATATTGCTGGGTGTGTTGAAACTCAGTAAAACCCCCTGGTTCTACAAAGGATTATACCTTTCTGTTATCCAGAAATAATTGTTTAAGCCAAGGTTAGTTACATGTTAGCACCCATTCTCATTAAAATAGCAGTTTGCTGCTGGGCATAGTGGCACATGCCTGTAATTCCAGGGACTCAGGAGGCTGAAGTAGGAAGATTTCAAGTTCGAGACCAGCCTCAGCAACTTACTGAGGCACTGAGTAACTTGGTGAAACCTTGTCTCATAGTTGAAAAACAATAATAATTTAAAAAATGTATTGGAGATATGACTCAGTGGTTAAGCACCCCTGGGTTCAATTTCTGGAGTAAAAATAAATAAAATAGCAGTCATACACTTTTCAGACTCATTGCCCTTTATATGCTAACAGATCATTAAGGACTACCAAAGAGTTTTGCTTATGTTTATACATTCACTCATTTGCCCATTAAAAATTATAGCTTTATTTTAAAATTTGTATTCATTTTTAAAAATACATTGCACATTAACATAAATGTGGCATTTATGAAAGTAGCAATATTTTCCTAAACAAATAATAAGTAAAAGAGTGGCTTTAAAAATATTTTTGTAAATAGCTTTGATATTTGGCGTAATCAGAGATACCTGTATTCTCATACTCGATTCTACTCTTGTAATTTTTTTCTTTTTTAATTAAAGCATATGAATAAAATCAGGCCTCGCAAATAGGCAATCAGAGAAGGGAAGTGTATTTAATTGCGTTTTTAGATAATTAAGGATACTCTTTTTTGAATACTATGCCAACACCAAGCAGTTTTTCAAAGGTTAGTTGGAAGGTGGAATCTATAACTACATCAGTGGAATTTTCTTACTATGTTACACTTAAATCTCTTGATCTACCTTGCACTTTGAATGGATTTTTTATCTATATATGATTTTATATGCATTGATCATTTGGCAAATCTGAGTTCAGTAAGTTACACAGATCTTCCAGATACTGACACATCATTAAATAGTATTTAAAATATTATATTAGTTAGCATTACCATCATTTTTATCAGGAAAGTTTTGAAGTATTACAAAGCTCTCAGGCTCTGGTGGTATTTGAAAGCTCAGGTTTTATCACTGGTAACAAATATTTGGCATTTGTGCCAAATACTGGCAACAAATCTTTATCTTGAAGTTACAGGCCTTGTTGATTTATTTTAGGAAAATGTCTGCCAGATACATGTCTGTATAAGCATATTTTGCCAGTTACTCTCAAGTAAAAAATGATGTTCCTAAAAAAAAAAATAGCGTCTAATTAAGCTCACAATTTAAACCAGTGCACAAAATTTTCCCCCTAGACAACTGTCTTATTTCCACATATAGCATAAGTGCCTTTTATGTACTTAACAATTTGAAACATTGAAGCAGTTGTGGTCAAATGTGATAAAATGAAGTTTAAATGTTTATTGCTCCATCAAGGGCCTCCTTAACTGAAACCAACCTTTTTTTAAAATTGCAAATGTGCTATTATAAAGAATACAATAACTACTAGTCCATCTTGGTGCCACTGCTTAGATTCCTATTAAGATGCAGAACTTTTCTGCTGTTGTGCTTTTGCCCAGTCCATATAAGTGTCAGCAAGGTTGGTTTCTTTCATAATTTTGATAGTTTTCTTTATATGGATCTTGTAGACATTTTTTAATAGTGTATGTATTCCACTTTGTGGGGTATTAATGTAAATAGTATTGTGTTTGTTGTTTAGACTTGCCTCAAACTCCTGGGTTTAGCAATATCCTCCTGCTTCAGCCTCCTGAGTAACTGGATTATAGCTCCTGCCACAGTAGCTGGCTTAGTCTTTTTTTTTTTTTTTTTTTA
>PVKS010038781.1:0-17693 GCA_004027875.1 Aplodontia rufa | reverse complement strand
TGTGTGTGTGTATGTGTTTTACTTGTCTCAGGTTTTTACTTCAACCCCTTCTTTTTTTTTCAGTATTTATTTATTTTTTTTTAATTTTATTTTTGAGCAACCTTACAAGATTTTAACAAAATAATATAAAATGTGTAAATATTCTGGATATTGCATTTATCCCCAGGAGTGCTCCCCCCCAATTACCCTCCCTTATCCCTCCCTTCCCCTTCCCACTATAACTCTAAAAAAAGTATTAGATTGTAAAGCATTACATCTTATCTGGATTCAACTCATGCTACTAGACCAACTTTCTCATTGTCCAGGATCTAGTCCCCACCTCCACCAATGAGTGGAGACAATCGACCCTATTTTTTTTTTTTTTAAAGAGAGAAGGACAGTGAGAGAGACAGAGAAAGGGGGAAACAACTTTATTTAGTTTTTCACATGGTTTTTGTTGCGCCAACACTTAGTTGTGTATGTGGTGCTGGGGTTCAAACCCAGGTCCTCATGCTTGCCAGGCAATCGCTGAAACCACTGAGCCACCACTCCAGCCCCTAGAGTAACTATTTTAACAAGTCCCCTCCCTTTCCCCAAATGTAGGTGGTTTAACCCAGTAGAAGGCACCATTTGACAAACCAGAGTCCCATTGGATTTGCTGAGTCCATGCAGTGACTCATGGACTTCTTTGAATTCTTTCAATTATTGCAGTGCTTTAATACTGCCATCTTCATGCCAGTCAGATTGGCAAAAATGAAAAAAATAAACAATAATAGATGCTGGAGGGGCTGTGGAGAGATAGGCACACTAACACACTGTTGGTGGAGCTGCAGACTGGTACAGCCCCTCTGGAAAGCAGTGTGGAGAATCCTCAAAAAACTAGGGATGAACCCACTATACAATCCTGCTATTCCACTCCTGGTTATCTTTCCACGGGATTTAGAATCAGCACACTACAGTGACACAGTGAAATGGATGTTCATAGCAGCTCAATTTATAATAGCTAAATTATGGAAACAACCCAGATGTCCCTCACTGAATGAATGGATCCAAAAACTGTGGTACATATATACCATGGAATTTTACTCAGCAATTAGAAATATTGATGTTGCAGCCTTTGAAGGTAAATAGATGGCAATGGAAGAAATTATGCTGAGTGAAATAAGCATAACCCAGAGAACCAAGGGTCAGATGTCTTCACTCATCTGTGGAGGCTGGAGCTAGACCCTCGCCATTGAGAAAGGAGGTCTAGTACCATGTTTTAAATCCAGATAAGGTGTAATGTCATATAATCTAAGGCATTTGCAGGGATGTATTGTGAAGGAGGGGGGATGTGATGGGTCTGGAAGTGGTAAATAATATTTTTGTCCACACTCTTTAGTTTTGAACTCAATCAAGCTCCCCAACTTAATTGTAATTAAAGTTGGCAAATGTGGTCCTCTTGCGCATTCAGAAGTAGGTAAAGAAAATGAGTTTAGCAAACACATGCTATTGTTGTACCTCAAAATAATTTTTAAAAATATTTAAGTATTTCATTGATGATGTTTACTGACATAAGTATTATATATATTATTATATTATTAAAAATAAAGAACACAAAAATAATGAGCAAAATGCTTAATGAGTCAGAAAATATGCAAAAACAATCATTCTTTAAAAAATCTGAATAACCTCATAAGTAGATTTTGTCATGAATTGCTTTTTTTTACTGTGAAATTTTCTAAAATGTAACACATGAAAAATAGTTCTTTTTGCAAGAGAAAGGCTATGTTGTAAAGTTATTCTAACACTGAAGAGGTCTGAAAGGAGCTTAATATCCTAAATGTTTATCTAGGCTTTTGTGTTGTTTCTTTATAAAGGATCTCAGACAGAAACGATGCAGCTAATACATACAAGGCCAACACCTTGGATACCCGACTAACCAATAGGTACCAGTGTCTACTAACTTCGGGAAGGGCTTGAGTGTAACCTTTTTCTCTCACTTATTTACTTAAAATTCTTCAATCCTACTTAATGTCTTTCTGTAAATTCCTATTCTCTGTATTTTTAACACAGAATTTCTGGAGTAAAAACCTTTACTCCTGTTCATCACTAGAATAAAACGTTGCCTGGCTTAAAAATCAAGAGCTCATTGCTATAGGCCATCAATCTTACCACATTGATGCTTCTGTTTAAGGTGCCCTGGTGACAAGGTGACGAAATACATGCAAAAGCAAATTGTGCATTCTTATGCTAAAGAAAAATCACTGAACCCAACATGTTAAACACATTGGACTTAAGCAATTCTGAATTTCGCAAAGAGGGGAGAAATTCCTTTGGAATCTACTACAGCAGATTGTTAAAAATCATGAAATCACCCTATCAAATTTATTCCAATGTTGATGCTTTCTTTTTCTTTCTTTCAAAGAATATCTAATTTTTCATTCTAATACTAAATTCATAGACAATTACCAATAAATTCAAGTATTAATTAATTCTTCATTGTTGCTCAAACCATGTCTTTTTTTCTCTTTTACCAGAAGCATGTCTACATTTAGATCACCAGAAACAACCACATCGTATGTACTTTTATCTTTCTTCTTCTTTGTGTGTGTGTGTGTGTGTGTGTGTGCACGTGCGCGCACACATGCTAAGGATGGAACCCAGGGCCTCACACATGCCAGACAAGCCCTCTATTACTGCACTACATCCCCAACTCCTATGTATTTTTCTAATCAAAGAGTGTATCCTTGTTCAAGAAAAAAACAGAGTGCACGCCCCTCCCAGGTCAAAGGGCCATTGGACTATAGCCACAACCCTGTGGCTTTGGCAGAGGTTGTAGTGGAACAGATACCAAAATGGCCCATTAAAAATTCAAGTATTTACTGGATGGAATTCTATGGAACAAGTTTGCCCATCATTATGTTAACCAAACACCAAACCTAGGTCATCTCTTTTCTTTCCCAAAAGACCTAGATTGTATTTTCCCTCACAGAACTTTTTTATCCCCTATACCTTTGGCACCCAGCCCTTTTCTCCCCTGCACCTCTCTTTCCTTCCTAAAAACCCCTTACATCCATAACTCCTCCTTCAGAGCAAGTTGAGTCATGAAATTATGAGTCTACCATTGGGGCGGGTCCCAAATGACCATAGTTGGGCTCCCTCCTGGAGACTTCTGGTGGGCTGTGTTACATTTTATGTTATGTTTTTAGTGTGTAGTGGGAACCAGCTATCTCATGATTAGTCAAGGTCAGACAAATGTCCATTCAGTGTATGTACTCAAGGTCATGAACATTAACTTGTGAGCTTGCACCCACTGATGTAACCTGTTGGTGGTGTGCCTTCTTTGGTTGGACTTGTATATATAAAGGGCCTGTAGAAATGGCTCTTGGGTGGGCAAAATGGAACTAGCTGGGAGCGAAAGCTGGAACTGGGGGATGGCTAAGAACTACTGCCACCCTGAATAAACATGATTCCTATCCTAACTGCATCTGCATCTTCCTCCACCTGCCAGGGTCCTGAATCTGTTAACTGAGCCTCACTGTCCTCACAACACTGCCCAAAATCCATTTACATGAAATACATTTTTTCCTGACATACACAACTAGTGGTTATACGTAATCCAAATTAGGTAGACTGTTAAACTTAGTTTTAAAACCCAACACAGACACATTGAAAAAAAACTACAGACCAGTATCCCTAATGAACATCGATGCAAAAATCCTTAATAAGATTCTAGCAAACCACATTCAAAAATACATCAAGAAGATAATTTACCACGATCAACTGGGCTTCATTCAAGGTATGCAAGGCTGATTCAATACATGCAAATCAATAAATATAACTCATCACTTAAACAGAATTAAGGATAAAAATCATATGATCATCTCAATTTATGCAGAAAAGTCCTTCAATAAAAGTCAGCACCCATTTATGCTCAAAATTCGAGAGAAAATAGGGATCAAAGGAACTTATCTAAACTATGTAAAGGTTATATATGCCAAACCCTCAGCTAGTATAATGCTAAATGGAGAAAAGCTGAAAACATTTGCACTAAACTCGGGAACAAGACAAGGCTGACTACTCTCACCACTTTTATTCAATATAGTTCCTGACACCCTAGCCAGAGCAATCAGGCAAGAGAAGGAAATCAAAGGGATAAGAATAGAAAGAGAGGAAGTCAAACTATCCCTTTTTGCTGATGATATGATTCTTTATCTGTAAGAACCAAAAACCTCCACCAGACAATTACTTGAGCTTATAAATAGAATTAGCAAAGTGGCAGGCTGTAAGATCAATACCCAAAAATCAATAGCTTTCCCATACACTAACAATAAAAGGGCAAAACAAGAAATCAGTTCCATTCACAATATCCTCAAAATGAATAAAATACTTGGGAATTATTCTAACAAGGGAAGTAAAAGACCTCTACAACGAAAATTATTGAACACTGACGAAGAAATTGAAGAAGGCCTGAGAAGATGGAAAAATGTTTTTGTTTAGGCAGAATTAATATAATTAAAAGGGCTATTCTGCTAAAAGCATTATATAGATGCAATGCAATCCCCATCAAGATACCAACGTCATTCTTTACTGATGTAGAGAAAGCAATTCTCAAATTCATTTGGAGCAAAAAGAAACTCAGAATAGCCAAAACATTGCTAAGCAAGAAAGATGAATCAGTTATCAGCAAATCAGGGATTTGCAATCCCAGATCTAAAACTATACTATAGAGCTGTTGTAGCAAAAACAGCATGGTACTGATATGTAAATAGAAAAAAAACCAATGGCATAGAAGACTCTGAGACAAACCTACAAATCTTTAAACATCTGATCTTTGACAAAGGAGGTCAAATATAACATGGAGGAGAGACAGCCTGTTCAACAAATGGTGATGGACGAACTGGACAGGCATTTTCAGGAAGTTGAAATTAGATCCTTATCTCTCCCCTTGCACAAAAATCAAATCAAAATAGATCAAGGAACTAGGAATCAAACCAGCAAACATACAGCTGCTAGAAGAAAAATTAGGACCAATACTCTAGCATTTGGGAGTAGATAAACAAGATTCCTAAAGCTAAAGAATTAAAGTAAAAAAAAAATCAATGAGTGGGATGCCATTAAACTAAAAAGCTTCTGCACAACCAAGGAATTGGTCAAAACTGTCAAGAGAGAACCATCAGAATGGGAGAAAATTATGGTCTGTGATTCCTCCAACAGGGGATTAATATCCAGAATTTACAAAGAATTAAAAAAACTTAATACCAAAAACACAAGCAATCCAGTCAATAAATGGGCCAGAGAGCTAAATAGAAACTTCTCAACAGAGGAAATCGAGCAAGTCAATGAATACATGAGAAAGTGTTCTAAATCACTAGAAATCAGAGAAATGCAAATAAAACTACTTTGAGATTTCTCCTCACTCCAGTCAGATTGGTAAAGATGAAGATTATAAACAATAACAGATGCTGAAGGGGTTGTGGGGAGATAGAAACACTAACACATTGTTATTGGAACAGGATGGACCCAACATGTGATCCAGCTGTCCCTCTTCTGGGTATTTTCCCAGAGGAGTTAGAATCAGCACATACAACCACACAGCAAAATCTATGTTCATAGCAGCTCAATTTACAATAGCTAAATTATGGAACCAACCCAGATGCCCCTCACTGGATGAATGGATCCCAAAACTGTGATTATACACACACACACAAACACACACAATGGAATTCTACTCAGCAATTAGAAACAATGATATTGAGGCCTTTGACGGTAAATGGATGACAATGAAATAAATCATGCTGAGCAAAGTTAGCCAACCCAGAGAGTCAAGGCACAGATGTTTTCACTCATTTGTGAAGGCTGGAGCTAAACCCAGGCTTGGGTGAAAGGTAGTTGGCAAAGGCATAACAACACATAATCTAGGACAACCATAGATATGTGGGAGGACGGATGAGGGATGGGATACAAGGGAGGAGGGGACAGGAAGAGAGACTAGGAAGAGATCTAGGGAGACAATCAATAATGTAGCATACTCTTTATCCCTCTGAGAATCCAAACAATACTGATGCATTCACTTAATTCTGGAAAATTCACAATCTAAGCATTTATATTCCTTGTAGGGGTGAAATATAGAAGAATCCAGAGATTGGGGTGTGAGCCATGTGGGGGTGTTTCTGGTTTAAGAATATAGGCATATTGTTACTTTATATGCATTTATGATTGTACAATAACTCAACTCCTTAATAAAAAACTTACAAAAATATGCATTTATGTACAAACCAATTTTCATGTTGGACGGTATCTCTCAGCTCTTGACACAAGCCTGACACTTCCATTTTTTGAGTATCTGCATATATTAATAAATGCTAAATGGATATTTAAAATGATATTATTTAAATTTTCTTTCTTAAGCAAACCAAAACTTCTAACGTAAAATTGCAGTATATTTCTGTTAGTCTATAGCAAAATCCTGAGATTTTAAAAAAAATGAGTCCATAGCATGCCAGAACTGATTGGCCTGCATTTTAGACAATTAGCACCATATATAAATGACTTCTTCATTCAATTTTTTCAGTTTTTAGCTAGTTATATGAGGTCTTGACAATTTACCACGTAGGTAAAGTAAACAGGAACTTTTTAAAAATTGTTCATCTTCAATTGAAGCATTATATTGCAGATAGAGAACAAGCAGGACTAAGAGTAGATAATATGGGGAGAATGAAAAGTTTCGAGGAATGTGATGATTTGTCATTCTGGTCATTCAACAGGCAACGTGGTGGTTTATCCAGTGCAAAGGTCACATTCAGTGCAGCGTCCACCTCGTCCGCTACCCCTGTGAAGAAAAAGAGGTACGAGGGGCCCTTGTGTCTGCCTGCTGCTGACACCTCACAAAGGACTGTTCTGCATTAATTTTTGTGGGTTTTTTTTTCTTTATACTGTTTATCCACTTTAATTTTTTTTTTTTTTGCATTTTTAAAAAATAGTTATACAAAGTATTTGGGTTCATCCTGACACGCTCACTTGCATGGAATTCAACCTCAGTTCATGATGCCCCTTTGCCCTCCCATCTCCTCTACCCTGTTAGACTTCCTTTTGTTCATCTATTTCTTTATATTTGATTGGTTATTCTATGCATAAAGGTGAAATTCCCTGAGGTGTATTTATATATATACAGATAACATGATTTTTTTTTTTAAGAATTCATTCCACAATGCCTCCCTTAACCCATTCCTCCACTCAGCATCTCCATCTCCTTCTTCTTAATTTTGGAATCAAATATTCCATCCAGGCTCCCAGGCAGTATCTGAAAGCCTTCTTTTTCCCTGCTGTCCTTGCAGGGATCCTGCGCCTGTGTTCAGCTGTCCTCCAACTGCAGTCCTTTCTCCCAGTCTCTTCAAATACTCCATTTCCTTGGGGCCTTGCGACTCTAGGCAGTGTTCTTGATGATAGAGCTCAGAAGTTATAGGGTGGGCTGCCTCAGGTACCGTATTTTATAGAATCTGACTACAGGGAATGCCTTAGTCTGCCATGAGCGACATCGAGCCACTAATGCTGTGCTCCCGGAGCAGCCTGCACCCGTACCCACTCCCACCTCTCTGTAGACTTGGCTGATTTTACTTCTAAGTTAAAGGCACATTGGGAGACATCGCTGTGATTTTTTCCTCCTGCCCGGTTTCCCCTTTGTGGTTTCTCACATGTTGCTTGTGGTGAGTTCCATGTTACCTACAACACATGGAGGAGAAGAGACTGTAGTGCTAGACTATTCTTCATGGGACAGAGCGTGAGGGTGGAGGGGACTTTTGCATGTAGAAGAGAACACAGTGCCAGGGAATCACAATTTTGGAAATAAAGTACACCTAATTCTCAGTGCTTTCGAATGTTTTATTTTCTGTGCCTTGCACCCAGGACAACGCCTGGTGCAGGGCAGGTGTTTGCAGATGGACGAGCTGACTTTGCCATGGTGCCGCTGTTGGGAGAGATGACTGTCTTCATTTTCCCTGTAGTCAGAGTTCTGCTTCTTATCTGCAGAATCTTAGAAAATGTGATCCATCTTTCTGCTGAGCCCTGATTTCATATCCCCTCAACACTTAGTCTGTTAAAAACAGTTTCCTAAGGTGTTAAGAGAAATTTAAGATCAGTTAGTTCAATGTTCAGCACAGTGCAAGATTCTTTCCTCTGACACGTTAGTTGTGATTTGGGACACTGAAAGCAGAAATCCAGCTCTTTCTGTTTTGTGACTCACCTTTGATTCTTCTTGCAGGGGCCTCCGCTCCCTGCATGCGGCTGAAATCTGCCCTGCTTGACTTCCCCTGCTCTTAGTCCCGTGGTGTCTCAGGAAACAGACCCACTTCGAGAATATAAAGCCAGCTCTTCTCTTTTATCTCAGGCTTCCCTTCTCTCGTTCACGTCACTCTCTGCACATCTTCATTTTTGGTCCCCAACTTAGTGTTCTTGATGGAGACCTTAGCTCTTACTACCAATTAAAATAACTTCCTCATTATGAGAGGATATCTTTGTAAATGAGATTAAAAGTGAGGTTAGTAGAGGCGTAGGGTGGGGGACAGGGTAGGGGGAGGGATTAGGAAGGATATCTAGGAGACTGGAGGAAGGGAATATGGGGCAATCAACTCAGAAGGAGATCTCTGACCTCCACGAGATGTCCATTTAATTCAGGGGTTCTGGGGGAAACATAGAATCACGGGGAATCCAAAGGGGGCATTCATGACATGGCATCAGCCTTGGATAACTATGTAAATATACATTTGTTCTTGATTGTTTGACAATGATTCCCCCTCAATTGTAATTCCATATTCACCTAATTAAAAAAAGTGAGGTTAGTATTGCTATGGTGTTCATTTATGTTTTCAATATTCTTTTTTTTAGCATATGTATTTTGAGGAAGTCATATTTTGAGCAGAGTATAAGATTGTTGTTATATCTATTGTGAAATAGTTCAGTTGGGCAGAATAACAGGGAGAGTGTCACAACAAACACCCATGAACCTGCTCTCTAGATTTAATAATTGTTATTTTTTTCCAGTTTCTTCAAATTTCGTTTTAAGGAAGCATCCGTATTGTTTGGTGCCAAATGAAATGGGAAAAGTAGTTTACTTGGGGGAGCAGAGACCCTGGAATACAGGACAGCTACTGCTTATTTTATTTATGAAAGTGTTCATTTTCTTTCCAAGGTCTCCTTTAAAAGTTCCATTGCCTTTTTAACTGTCAAATTATTTTTACCTTTTCTTGGCAGACCTGGGGATAGGATGAACCTTCAAGCAGCATGTTCATAACTCATGTCATTTCTTCACAGACAGTCCTGGTTTCCACCACCCCCTCCCGGTCACAGTGCCACCCCAAGCTCAGAGGCCAAGAGAAGGTAAGAGGACTCTTACTGCCATGGTGTGGGGTGGAAGAATGTGTCAGACACTGACAATATATAATTATGGATTCTTGGAAACAAACTGAAGGCCATTTGGTAAACTCTGAGCTTTGAACAGGAGTGTATCCAGTGAGGTCAGGGCTCCAGGCCCTAGGTAGGAAAGCTGACAAGCTATGAGGAGTAAGAGGGTGACTGTATTAGATTGCTAGGGTTGTCATAAAAAGAAGAAGAAAAAAAAGCCATGCACTAGTTGGCTTAAACAACGGAAGCCTGCTTTCTCAGATTTCTGGAGGCTAGAATTCCAAGATCAAGGTGCCAGCAGGCCTTGGTCTTGTTCCTTCAGAGGCTGTGTCAGTCTGTGTTCTTGCCTCAATGCTGGTGGCTTCCTGAACAATCTTTCGCTGCATCTGCCATTCACATATATACACACGGGGGCGCATACACACACATACGTGTGTGTGTGTGTGTGTGTATATATATATATACACACACACATATATATATATCACTAAATCAAATTATTGAATATGTCACGCAATCACAATTTGGAATCATATCCACCTCTGCTAAAATGCTTTCTGTTTAAACTGGTTTGTCTACAGCTGAATTCAAATGTCCCTTCCCCTCAGGCTATTATTAGACATTCCTCTATGGGTGATACCTTTCTTAGAGCTCCCCAAGGTAGGAAAATGTGAACTAGGGAGTTCTGCTAGTGAGAATTTTTTTTTCCTAAGTATTGTAAGATCTGTTCAATTTTGTCTTGATGGACAATGACTGGTACTTTCCTTAGAAATATTTATTACTTATTTCCAAACAGCTTCTTATTTTTGTCCTCTGTTCATTATCCCAGTGTTAATGTAAATTATCACTATAATCGGCAACTGGTTCTGTAACTGTGAAAGTACGCAAGGATTATTCATGAGTTAGCATCTCATCCTTCAGTGCCTGTTGGGTTTGTGCATCTCTGTTTGCACAGAAATGTCGGCGCCTGGCTATAAGCCCTCCGGATTTACGCATTGCTGCATGCAATTTGCATAGAAGATGAAATGAGTTACAGTGTTCCTATTTTTGACTCCTGGCTTACATCCATAGCATCAGAACTAAAGAAAACGGGAGATTACTGGGCTTTGTTGATCATTAGATACCCAAACCTTTTTTAAAGTAACAGATTATTCATATAATGACTAAACTGAAGCACTTTTTTTTTTTTTTGAGGATCTGAGATAATGTCATGTAGCTTTCAGGGCAAGGAGAGAATAATAACAGTATAGCAATGGCTTTGGTTTCTGAAGTGCTTTTCTTTGGCAGAGCCCAAAGCGCAGCTTCTGATTCTCACCTTTAACGCCACTGCATTCCCAGGGTTGATAAATAGCCTTTTTGGTAAATGCTGAAAAATAGAAGCAATTATTAAATGAGGAAAGGGAGCAAAGGCTTCAAAAAGAGATCTTTGTCCCCAGAGGAACCCAAAGAAAATGAAAAGAGTTGAAAAACAGTTAAAAATGGGGGGCTGTGCATTTTAACCCTACTTAATAGTACAGTGCTAAACGAATTTCTCTTTAATATAGCTATTTGTTCCACTGGGGCTGTGGCTCACTGGTGGAGCACTCGCCTAACACGTGTGAGGCCCCCAGGTCAAGGCCCCACATCATGAAAAGATAGACAACAACGAAACCTGAACCAACAAAATCCCCCACACGAAAAGAGTTTTTCCTACCCTGACACCCTACTCTCTTGTCTGTTCTTCATTTTGCAAGGTTTGCTTTTCACTAATTTTCCTCTGATTTCCTTTACACTCTCACACACTCTCTGTGCAGCACTCTTGAAAATCCCACCAGGCTTCCCAGTCATTCCAGAAACGAGTCTTTCCCCAGCCTTTCCTTCCCTTGTCCACTTCGTAGCCTTTAACACCATGGATCATCCTCTCCCTCACTGGCTCCTTTCTTGACCAATGTACCGTGGAAGAAATCAGATTCAGGTACGTTTGGACTTAAAATGTGTGTTGGTATTATATTTTGCCTAAAATTAATTTTAGGCACAGGGGAACTGCACCCTAAGGGTTTCAAACTTGCTTATCAACAGAAGAACTCATGATATCTATCTATCTATCTCTATATTTATGCCTGTGACTATAAAATCTATTTTTAGATTTTTTTTCCCGAGAGAGAGAGAAAGAAAGAGAAAGAGAGAGAGATTCAACTTTCCGACACTATGCTGTGTCCATGGTGCTGAGGTTTGAAGCCTCATCCTTGCATCTGCCAGGCAAGCACTGTAACCAACAAGCCACCACTCCAGCCCCTTTTTATATCTTTTTTTTTTTTTTTTTAAAGAGAGAGGGACACTGACACAGAGAGAGAATCAATTTTTTATTTAGTTTTTCATGTGGCTTTTGTTGCTCTTGATGCCGATTTTGTGGATGTCGGGTTTTTGTCCTTTCAGAGTCAAAGAATGAAACTGAGGGACACTGAGGTAAGCATAGTACACAAACTTTATTTTAAGAAAATAAACAAGGCAAAGCATAGGGAAAAGAGCAGATTTACCTCAGCAGGAGAAGGGGTCAGAGCAGAAGAGGCAGTTAGGTTTGCCCTTTTTAAAGGATGTTCTCCCTTCAATTGGTCATCCTCTCCCTTCCCCCAATCCTAGAACATGGGCATGGAAAATTCTGGTTGGATCCAGCCTTTGGTTTGAGCCTCAGGCATCAATAGAAAGAATGTGGCACCTTGCTTAGCAGAAGGTGTCTGCTCCTGGACCCACCTTGCCAGACCCTTCTTACTAGCATTGCAGGATGTCAAATTGATATTAAAAAGAACCTTGATTGAGTCGAACATTCTAACTGCTCTGACTGCCTAACTTTTCCCCCCTCTCTGAGACTTCATTGTCTACTTGGTGCTGGGGTTTTACCTTGCATACTCATGCATGCCAGGCAAGTGCTGTAACCGTTGAGCCACCGTGCCAGCCCCTTTTTATGTTATTTTTAATTTTTTAAGAGAGGGACAAGGAGAGAGAGAAAGAGACAGAATCAATTTTATTTAGTTTTCCATGTGACTTTCATTGCTCTGACACTTTGTTGTGTACGTGGTGCTGGGGTTCGAACCTGCGTCCTCATGCATGCCACCGCTGAGCCACCACTCCAGCTCCGATATTGTGTCTTGATGAACTTCATACCTGTTATTCCTCATTCCGTTCATCTGTCTCTACTTTTACTTCACTGATCAAACTCCTGTTTCACATGTTCAAATCTCTTGTCTTTAAAAAAAAAAAAAAATAGCCTCGTAAAACTTTTGTAGCCTGATCTTACAAACCCGCTCAGCACCCCATCTCTTTGCATCATAGCCAACACCTTCAGAAGGGTTGATAATGCTTTCCACAGCCCTTTCCTGGTTCCTATCACTATTAGCTCCTAGACCCAGCTCTCCCCAAGGTCACCAACAACCTTCTGCTGACTCCTTGTTGATACAGCATTACCTAGGTGGATTTGGCCTTTCAAAAGACACCGCAGGCTGGTCCTGCCTTTATCAAAGCTCTCTCACTGGTTTTTGAAAGCCAGCCCCCACCCCACATAGCTGTTGGGGATTTTCTTTTATTTTCTTAGCCATTTGTTCCTTAGTCTCCTTTATTTCCTCGTCTTCAACCATGAGATGTGGATGCTCCTAAAGACTGTTATAAATGAAATCAAACACGTGGTCTGGTGTGGGTGAGCATGGCAGAAATTTTATTTCGGCCAAAGGGCGAAAGAAAAATGCACACCTTGCAAGGAAGTGAGGGGTTTTTAATTCCAACCTGATGCAATACTGCCCTTCGCTCTAATTGGAGGAGCTCAGGTGCACAGTCTGCACGATTGGCTGTGATTAGGTGGAGGCGGGTGCAAGAGGAAGTAGGCGGCCACTGGGAGAGAGTGGGGGTGGGGGTCACGGCACAGGAGGCAAGGGTCACAGTGATTCAGAGTTCACCCGAAGAGGATGGCTAGGTACCGGAAGAGGTCCTTGGAAAGACATGGGTGGACATAGGTGAAGGAGTTACTATCTTCAAAGGGGTGGGAGGGATCTAAAATGGAGGTAGTAGATTATACATCACAATCTTTCAAGTTTGACACAAAAGACAAACATCTTACAAGACTCATAGTCCTTCTTGGTGACTTGTGCCCTGCCCTTCAGCAGCAGCATCCACAGGCCTTTGTATGCATTCCACCCCTTTGTTTACACTCACGTCACACCTCCTTTCTGAGTTGCCTTTGGATAGCCACCTGCCAACTTGACACTCCACTTAAAAGTCTCAAAAACACTGCAAACTCAACATGTTAACAATGAAATTTGTAATTCTCCATCCAAATGCCTAGGCTTTTTTTTTTTTTTTAAATCCTTGTTATGGTTTGGATATGAGAGATCCCTCCAAAGCTCCTGTGTTGGTGTAGGACTATTCAGAGGTGAAATGATTGGATTGTGAGAGCTGTAACCTAATCGGTGTACCCCAGTTTAAATGGAGTGACTGGATGGTAACTGTGGGCAGGTGGAATGTGGCTGGAGGAGGTAGCTCTCTGGGTGTGTATCCTGGAAGGGAACATCTTCCCTGCAGCTTCACCCTTTCCCTCACTGCTTCCTGAATGCCAGGAGTGGATCTGGGCTCCTTCACCACGCCCTTCTGATGCCGGTTTTGTGGATGTCAGGTTCGTGTCCTCTCGGAGTCAAAGAATGAAACCGAGGGACACTGAGGCAAGCGTAGGAGATGGATTTTATTTTGTAGAAAGTAAAGCATAGGGAAAAGAGCAGACTTCCCCCAGAGTGGGGGAAGGGACAGAGCCCATGA
Organism: Aplodontia rufa; assembly: GCA_004027875.1. Taxonomy (NCBI): domain Eukaryota; kingdom Metazoa; phylum Chordata; class Mammalia; order Rodentia; family Aplodontiidae; genus Aplodontia; species Aplodontia rufa. The sequence continues at coordinate 3,554 of PVKS010038781.1, read as the reverse complement.
GGCAGTGAGGTTTGCCCTTTTTATGTCATGTCCTCTCCTGGATTGGTCACTGCTTCCCTGCCCCTGTACCTAGGACACAGGTGCGGGGAATTCTGGTCCAGCCTTGGGTTTGCACCTCAGCATCAAAAGAAAGAATGTGGCTAGCAGACGGTGTGTGGATTTCAAGCCACTTTGCTGGACCCTTCTCATTAGCATTGGGGGATGTCAAATTGATCTTAAAGGAAAAAAAAAAAGGTTCTCCCTTGATTGTCTGAGCTAGTCTTTGATCCTGGGCCGCAAGCATTTTTATTAGCAGAGGGGAGTTGCTGTCTGGATCTTCATTGTTAGGGAGGGGATGTGAAGCTGATGTGTACCTCTGCTTGCTTAGGGCAGTGGAATGTTCTTTGCCCTCTCAGGAAAGATGACCATCAGTTAATTTTCTCCTTATTGACCCACATTGTTCTGCCTACACTGACTGCCTAACTTTTCTCTGCTTCACTTCCATCATGATGTTTTGCCTTATCTTGGGCCTAGAGCAATGGAGTCAGCCTACCATGGACTAAACTTCAAAAACCATGAGCCAAAATAGACTTTTCCTCCTCTACGTTTTTCTTGTCAGGTATTCTGGTCATACGAACAAAAAGCTAACTGATACTATTCCAATTTACAGTACTATCATCCAGACACTGAATGCCCTGATTATTTGAAGCAATTTGTTTTCTTACCTTTTCCTCTTTAACCACAAATATCCACTTCATTTGCAAATCCTGTCAAATTATCTCCTAAATGCTTAGGAATCATCTATCTCTCCCTCTTGCTATCATCTTTGTGTCTTTCCTAGGCCACCACAAAAGTAACCTTCTAATATTCTCTCTTCCTTCATTTTGATTATTTCCCCCTCATTCCTTCTCCACACTAGTTTCCAGAGTGGTATTATTTATAAAGGAAAAATTGAAACATATCACCTTGCCACATAATATACAGAATTTTCATCGTTTTAGAACACAGATCCACATCCTTAGCATTGATCACTGGTGCTGAACCACCCTGCATCCCTCATGACTTCTCTTTGCTCTATTTCAGTTACTTCATCTCTTTTAAATGCTCTGTATTCCCATCTTCTACAGACCCTCAGCACAGAAGATTTTCTGTCTGAAATATTTTCTTCCCCCCACATTTTCATCTGATTTCTCTTCAGGATTTCCCTTGATTTACCTCCGCTCCACGCTAGCCCAGCAACAAGTTCCTTGATTTGTCCAAATACCTCCTTCATAAAGTTCTAATGAGTATATGGATGTAGGGGGTGATGGCAATACATCTCACAAGCCCAGACCAAACTGTATGAAATGGGATATTTGAAATCCCTGTTCTTGAGTTCTTTGGCCACCCTGTTCCTGTTCATGGAACAGGAACATGACATTTTCCTCCAGGCCTTACTCAGCTGCTGTTCTGCTTAGCAGCCCCTCACTCCTTTCTTCCATCTCCGTTGTTCTTCTCTATACCTCTCACGTTCCCACGAACTGCATGGCAGGTGGTGTGGGTCTTTGCTGTGCCACGTTATCCTCATGTCCACAGGATGATCTTACTCGCTTCTCAAGAGGCGTTCTATGCTACCTTTTATGATAAAAATTTCCTCATATCACAATCACATCAACAGTCACACCCATATTTAGTATGTCACAACAATCGCTGACCCCTCTCTTCACCTTCCTCCCCTCATTCAATCATCCTTGCAATGAGTTCCAGAGATTATGGTATGGATTAAGGAAAAACACATTACCACTAGGTGGCAGTAGCACCCTATGAGCTTAAATTGGGTGTTGCTTTGATAAGTTTCCTGCTGAGGTACGTCACTCGCAGCGAGAGAATTTCCAAAAGCAACTGCATTGGGGCGACCATCCAGAAAAGTAGGAGGACAGAGGGACTTCAGGGGGCAGGAGGATCAGAGAGGGAATTGTATGTCTAGGTGATATCACTCAGCAGCATGGAGGTAAGATCATGTCAGAAAACTGAAGGCAAAAGCAGCTTGGAGTCCTTTATAACCCCCCAAGAGGAAACATGGATAGACAAATGACCATAACAGAAGATCCACTGTGGCATCATGAGAAGAACATCCACTTTCTCTGGGGTATCTGATATGGTAGGGAGAGCTTCTAATGGGGACTCTAGGGACAAGTCCTGAAAGGAGTGGGGGATTTAGTAGAAGGAGAGTAATTACACTGCCGTTGCTAGGATTTCAAGCCCAGGGTGATCTGAAGTGAGGTGATGCCACCAGTCAATGCAGGAAGAAATAGGAGCAGAATAGGGAGGAGTAGAAGGGTACTACCATACAGCAGGTCTTGAGAAGCTGCCACGGGCCTGGTGTGGTGGTGCACACCTGTAATTCCTGTGGCTCAAGTGGCTAAGACAGGAGGACCCTAGGTTCAAAGTCAGCTTCAACAACTTAGTGAGACTGTGTCTGTGTTTAAAAAAAAAAAGTGGGGGCTGGAGTGGTGGCTCGGCGGTTAAGGAGCTTGCCCAGCATGCACAAGTACACGGGTTCAAATCCCAGCACCCACATACACAACTAAGTGTCAGAGCAACGAAAGCCATGTGAAAAACTCAATAAAAATTGATTCTCTCTCTCACCTGTCCTTCTCTCTTAAAAAAAAAGAAAGAAAGAAAGAAAAGACTAGGGATGTGGCTCAGTGGTTAAGTGCCCCTGGCTTCAATTCCTTGTCAAAAAGAAAAAGAAAAAAGAAGAAAATGAAAGAAGCTGCAGCTGCCATGATACTTTGTTGTTAGCAGCTAGAGTCTGAGATATGAGAGGGGTGTACTTGTGGAGGTGATTCACAAGCAATGTGCCGGGAGCCAAAGCCCCAGCAGAACTCTCGGGTTCCGAAGGATGAGTGGAGTCAGCGCGGAGGAACATCTGGAACCTCCGGAACAAATTGCAAGCAGACACAGTTCCCTGCTTGAGCAAAATGCCATCTGATCTTTATTCTGATGTATTTTTATACAGGTAGCAAAACAATACTTTCATTAACCGTTTCGTTACATTTGACTTCTTTTTTAAATTTCTCGGTAGTCCCTGTCATTAACATACTTCCTTGAAACCACAATGTTTCTTTTTCTTTTTCCGTAAACGTCTTTTTTTTTGAGGCATTACACCCTCTACCTGTGTTACACTTAAAGAGTACAACAAGGTCAGCTTTCTATATTTACTGAGGAGTTTTTGCACAAGCATTTTACTAGGAAATTTTCTTGCTTTTGGTAATACACCATTGTCCAGCTTTAGTGCCCTTTTCCAAGCAAGCAATTAGCATTGCATTACAGTTCTAAAATTATGTTGTTGTCACCTTACTATTAGTAACCTTACAAAAATAGTTATGTGTCTTAAGTTCTAAGAAGCAGAAACTTAAACTATTTAAAAACAAAGGCAAAATGAGAAGTAGAAAAACATGTTCCTTAATCACTCATGTAATATGCAGTGTGGACACTTGATTTTTAGATAATATATGTGTAACTGTTTACGTATGCTGTTTCTTTGTTCCTTTGTCCCACATCACCAAGGTAGCCCCTGACGTACAAGTCTC
>PVKS010038780.1:0-17690 GCA_004027875.1 Aplodontia rufa | reverse complement strand
TGATTTCTTCTTCTGCCCTATTATTGTTAGCGTATAGGAAAGCTATTGATTTATGGGTGTTGATCTTGTTCCCTGCCACTTTGCTAAATCTGTTTATAAGTTCAAGCAGTTTTCTGGTGGAGTTTTTTGGATCTTCCAGGTACAGGATCATATCATTAGCAAAAAAGGAGAGTTTGACTTCCTCTCTTCCTATTATTATACCTTTGATTTTCTTCTCTTTCTTTATTGCTCCAGCTAGGGTCTCAAGAACTATATTGAATAAAAGTGGTGAGAGCAGACAGCCTTGTCATATTCCCGAGTTTAGTGGAAATGTTTTCAGCTTTTCTCCATTTAGTATTGTACTAGCTGAGGGTTTGTCATATATAGACTTTACGTAGTTTACATAGGTTCCTTTGATCCCTATCTTCTCTAGAGTTTCGAGCATAAAAGGGTGCTGGATTTCATCAAAGGCCTTTTCTGCATCAATTGAGATAGTCATATGGTTTTTGTCCTTAATTCTGTTTAAGTGATGAATTACATTAATTATTTTAAATATGTTGAAGCAGCCCTGTATACCTGGTATGAAGCCCACTTGATCATGATGAATTATCTTATTGATGTGTTTTTGTTTGAATCTAGAACTGCAGCAGTCAGACCTACCACAGAATGGAAGGCCCACTCACACTTGGATAGATCAAGGATGAGTTAATAAAGGATGACTGAAGAAGATGTGGGCACAATGTGAAGCTATAAGGAATGACACTACCCAAGGGCCAATCATCCCTATGCCTATAGAAATGAGCACAGCAGAGCCTTATAGAGCTCCAAGAGAAAGATTCTGGAGGAGAGGCCCACCATGGAAGAAGCTCTGACTCCCATCTAGGGAGGAGATTATCCCTGAGTTACCCCCACGGGGAAGGACCTGAGAGAATAAATACCTTGACTTCTTGATACTCTCTCCTTTCCATTGCCTGCCTGGGCTTCCTGTAACAAAATCAATTAGATCCATACAGCTAGGAAGCCATCAATGCCTTCCACATAGGTCAGCCTCCTGAGGCTAGGAGAATGGTGGAGAAGGATAAAAGGCATACCTGAGGGACAGAGGCAAGGGCCCCAGCTCAGACGTTAGAGCTCATTACCCTGTAGTTGGCAAGTATGCTTCACTCTCTGGCCCAAGTATTTATTGTCACATTTCTCAACCATTTGTTATGATCTGAATGTGAGGTGTCCCCCAAAAGCTCACATGTGACAAGTTGGGGAGGCTGTGGTAAAATGATTTGGTTGTGAAAGCCTTGACCCAATCAGTAAATTAATCTTCTAATAGGGATTAACTGGCATCTGTAGGCTGGAGGGTGTGGCTGGAGGAGGTGGGTCATTGGGGGCATGCCTTTGGGTTGCACATTCTGTATCTGGAGTGGAGTTTGGCTCTCTGCTTTGCGTCCTCATGTGATGCCATCAGCTGATTGTCTCTCTGGAGTTATGTCTGCTGCCATGCTGTACAGCCTCACCTCCAGCTCTGAGGAATAGAGCCAGCCTCCAGTGGACTAAGACCTCCGAAACTATGAGCCCTCAAAATAAACTTTTCCTCCTGAGATTATTGTCAGACCCTTTAGTTGCAGCAGTGAAAAGCTGACTAATACACCATCTTTGACTTTGTAGCATAACCTTGTGGCTCTCTTACTCAACATTTGTTGGTATCCCTCCTTGCCCCTGTCTGTGGCCTACAAAGATAAATATAAATGAATTACCACAACTGAGACCCTCATGTCTTAGCCCTTGCCTTCCTTGGAGCCATCTCCTCAGTCCCTCTTACTTCACAATCCAACTACATGAACAATTTATCACAGCATTCCTCCTAAAGGTCTATGTTGAACATACATCACCAGTGAAAACTTCTTACTTATTCTTTTAAGACTCAAATCAAGGGCCACTTCCACTATGAAACTTTCCCGGCTTCCCCCAGACAGACTTTGGTCCTGTTCTTCAAAGTTTCTTTTGCAGCTTATATTTTATAGCACTCTATGTTATAGATGTTTATAACTCTGTCTCCCCAAATAAACCATAAGCTCCTTTATAGCAGGGGCCATGTCTTACTTCATCTATTTCCCCAGTATCTAGCAGAATTTCTGGCACATAACAGACAATATTAAATCAATGAATGAATCGCTGAATTGAATAAAGACATTTGCAGTTAGTGGATTTCTTGTTCTGTGCATAGGTTTGTTTCTAAGTATAGGCTTCTGTTTTAATCTCCTTTTTCTTGCAGTAACCAAAAGAACTGACAAGAACAACATAGAGGGGCTGGAGCAGTTGCTCAGTGGTGATAGCATTTGCCTAGCATGAGCAAGGACCTAGGTTTGAACCCCAGTACCATATACACAATTAAGGGTTAGAAAAACAAAAAAATAGATGAAAAAATAAAGTTGATTCTGTCTCTCTCTCACTCTCTCCTGCTCTCTATCTTAAATAAAAAGAACAGCATAAAGGAAGAAAAGTTCTTTTGACACCCATGGTTTCAGAGGTCTCTGTCCATAGACAGCTGACTCCATTGCTCTGAGTCCTAGGTGAGGCAGAGAGCATCATGACAGAAGATCATGGAGGAGGAAAACAGCTCAGGATATGGCAATAAGAAAGAAGAGAGAGCTCCAATAACCAGGAACAAAATATAAACCCCAAAGGCATACTCATAATAATTTACCATCTCCAGCCACACCCTGCTTACCTCTAGTCATCACCCCGTTAATCCCCACCCGGGGATTAAGGCACTGATTAGGTTAAGGCTCCCATAATCCAATCATTTCACCTCTAAACTTCCTTGCATTGTCTTACACATGAGTTTTTGGGAGACAACTCATCTAAACCAAAACAGTTTGTACTCTATGCACCAGTGTGCAAAAGAGAGCAGGAGCTTATGTTCTGAGCATTTCACCTGCAGCTGACACTGGGCACCATCTTCCCTTGGCAGACCCTCTGGATGAAGGCAGGTATCCTTGGGAGGTCAAGGAGGAGCTGATCACACAGACTTACCCATTGTACATCCATTTGACAGATGGACCCTGTTAACAGGTAACTTGCCAACAAGCCCTTAGAAGCTCTTGTGTCTGCTTCCTAAATCCATTTTGGAGTAAAAATCTATTTTATTAGCTGAAGACAGAATAGACCAATTCCAAATATTTGGAAAAGCTTAATCTTGCAAATTAGCTAGCTGTCCTCTGGCCACATGGTAGCCACTTGTGTGGGAGGGAAACAGACCCATTTCAGGACAGACCTTTCTCTGTTTCTTGAGAAAACACAATAAAACACCCTTCTCCTTTCATCCACATCTGGCGGCTGCAAAAACAGTGACCTATGGAACTCACATTTTCATACTTGACTATGGCAGGCCAATGTCCAGAGGTTATTCTTGCTGTGTTCATGAAAGAGCAAAGCCTGTCAGGATAAGAAGGTTTCTGATGGAGTGCTTATTGAGAAAACATGCAAAGATTTCTGTTTCCCAAAAATTAGAAAGGGAGCTTATGATAAGAATTCTTTTGACTGATTTCACCTCCTCAACTGCTTCCCTGCTGTCCTAAGGTATAAGCACAAATACATCAGAGACCAGAGGGAAGTAATGAAAAAGAGGTACAAAGTGGACATTGGAAAGGTAACTTAGGGAAATAGCTTTTTAGAGGCACTAACACCTTAGTGAAGAACTGAAGTCCAAGAGAGATTTCACCAGTGCAGAAGGAGAAACTCCAGGTTGGGCTCAGGGAAAGTCCTAGACTAAGGCCTGGAGACAGAGAGCTCTGGCTGGGAATGAGTAGAGAGTGCATGGTGAGGTTGGAGAGGTCTGTGTGTCTGCCAAGGACCTGAGACTTAATTCCTCTTCACAAGGAGGAGACTTGGCAGAGTTTGACCTGGGGATGTCCTGCCTGCCTTGTGGTTTAGAAATCTCCAGCTACAGAGAGGCATGGAGAACAGGGGTCAGTTCGGAGATCCAGGGGATCTGTGGTTCTTCTAATTCAAAGGTCTTTAGAGGACATAGAGAACGCTTTATATACCTTTGTAAATCCACATCCCTGGACAGTGCCTGTTATGGAAAAGAGTTTAATAAAGTGTTTGTTGAATGTCAATAAAATATGTGTTAGTCAATGACTCAACAAACTAATTTCCCCCAGTTATATATTAACCCAATGTCAACATTGAACACAGTTTCTAATCAGCATTTACTCTTTGATAGCCTCTTCTGTCAACATAGCAGCAGAGAAAAGTGACTACAGGCCCTGCTCTCAGTCTGCCAACCTCTCAGCTTCCTGGAGAACTTTCTGTCCTCACTGTACCACCCATGCTACTTGACTGGATGTCTTCATCCCTTTGATTTGAACAATTCCATATTTTGACAATTCCATGGGAGCATCAGTTACTTCTGAAGACTTACTCAGCAAAACTGCCACTTCCTGTGTATATTTTGTAGAGTCTATCATCAAACTTGGCACTTAGTGTACCTGTATAAATGGTTATGATCTGCCTTCTTGGAAGGCATGAACTGTAATGCATCTGGTATCCTACTTAGTCAGTGAATGGCAAATGACGATAGTCATGAAAGACATCCAAAGAAGGTGTTTTCTGAAAGGAAGTTTTTATGGACCAATTTTATGTGTATGATACTTCTTAGCACCAGCTATTGAGGCTAGATTCTTTGACCTTAAATGTCCAAGAAGAATGGCTTGACCAGCCCATTCCATAGTAGTGATCAATAGGAGGCTGGAACCCATAGCAAACCTGTTCTTTTTGTGTTTGTCCTACATTATTTGTTGCTAATATCACTGAGAGAGCCTCTATAATTTCAGAAAATACAGGTAATCCCACCTGCCCAAGGCTGAGTTAATTAAGAGCTGTATGACCACGTTATTAAACATCCAATGGGGCATCCAGTAGGATTGTCTGGAGAAAAGTGCTACCAAACATCTCTCACCAACCACTTGTTGGGCAAGTGGAAGTCACTTTGTACCCTGAGAATTGAATCCTTCCCCTTTAATTCATTAGAAGTTAAGTCCCCACTTATGCAAGGAATTTTATTACTTATTTGTAGATGGGACACACATCATTATACTAGAGATAATCTCACTAATATGTAGTAAAAGGGAAAATGAATATTTCCGTTTTATTTCACCCATTTTATGCTCTTCAAGATGAAATCATCTTCATATCAATCATATACAAATTTGATTTGCTGAATCAGTTCATTGCCCAATCCCATTTTATTCATTATAGCTTCACTGTAAATTTTATTTTGTGGCTATTATTAGTACCAAATCCAATTCTCATATCAAAAAATATGGATATAATTTTGACCAGAAACTTTAGTTCACCACAGTTTTTGGCAGAAAAGTGGTTGATAACAGATAAGTATATGCAGTGGAAGTTATTGTTATTTTTATTTTGTGATAATTTCTCCAGCTACACTCTATGAACCCGGAGAAAGATTTTGCCACTTCTCGTGATACCAATGCATTGTTATGATTTGGCTTACATCCAAATGAATAATAGAATGGAAACTCTTAATCAGATTAAGAATTCTTAATCAGATTAAGAAACAGGAAGGATTAGAAAAGCAAAACCCTAGATACTAAGAGATGTAAAATTTAAATTCAAATACTAAAAAATAAATGATAATGGCTGTGGATGGGTCCCTCCCACCCTTCCACCTGCCACCCATCACTTTCTTGGCTCCTAGGAAAAACTCGTTTCCTGGTGGGCAGGTCTCTACTTATCAGGGGTCTTGCTGAACTCCGTCAGGAAAATGTGCCTGAAGGGACAGCACAAATACAGTTTCATTTCTTGCAGATTTGGGACAGAAACAGACCAACATTTGGAAGACACCATAAGCAGCTATGCATGAGCCAGGCATTTCTAGGTTCCAGGTTAAGATACAATCAAAATGTCTTAGAACTCCCACCCTTCTCCCCACCATGCTCATCCTAGCACCTTGAGCAAGTTGTTTAAACTTTCAAAAGACCATTTTCTCACATGTGAAATAAGAGCATTGGTAATAATTGATGACAAAAAAATAACTTAATTCTCTGAGTGTTTACTATGCGCCGGTCACTCCAAGTGCTTAGAGAAACAATTTTTATTTAGTTTTTCATGTGTCTTTTGCTGCTCCGAGACTTTGTTGTGTAAGCGGTGCCGGGTTTGAACTCACATACTTGTGCATGCCAGGCAAGCACCCTAACCACTGAGCCACAACTCCAGTCCCTAACTCCAAGTGCTTAGAGAAATTGGTGTATTTACTCCTGGAAATGACCCAGTCACGTGGGTACTATTGTCACCCTCCTCTGCAGAGGGTGAGAGCCACATCCTGGAGAAGTCAAGGTTTCAGTCACTACTGAGTGGCCCTGGGATTGCACTCAGGACATCTACATTTTAGGTCTCCCTCTCCCACTCCAGCCACTGCTCCATGCCACCTAAATAATTAGCAATGAGCACCTCAAGAACTTCATAGAGGGCCTGAGACACAGTGTCAGGAACCTGCTAAAGTGCCTTGCTAGAGGACTAATCATCCTAAGTTGGACCTGCAAAGCCCTGCCTATGGTGTGGAAAATTAGAATCAAAATAATAAGTTAAGCCCACAGAACACAGAGCAGGAAGGGCTCTCTTCACCCTCTGGCCTAGTGCACTCTTATTCAGTCCAGGAGAATGAGGTTTTCCTAAGGGAAGGACTTGGGAAGTCTCAAGGTCAGAAAGCAGGTTGGAGCACAGTCTGGTCCCGGGTGCTGTCACCAAGCTCTAGTCCCACACTCTTCCCCCTTTCACTGTGCTGCTGCCCCAGCACTCAGGAAAAGAATCAAAAGAATAAACCAACCACAGAAACCATCAGGTTCATGTTTTAAAGAGCCCATGGGCACACGGTCCAACCCTTTGCCCTCCTCGTGCCCTTAGATTTCTCTGGAAATAACAGTCTCCTTATCCCTTCAAGTTCCCAGCAGTCACCATTGGGCTTTTCCTGGGAATGGAGCTACTTTGGGACATCTGCTTCTGACTCTCAGGATAAGAGAAGCGTTGGAAATGGTGCTGGAAGCAGAGGGGTGCAGGTCTCCGACTGCTCTTCTTGTAGTCTTAACACCTATTCTGCCTTAGTCCTGCTCCAGGAACACTGGGAACTCATTGGAGAGTCCCTCTCCATTACCCCTTCCATCACCCCTTCCCCTTCCCTGGCCAGCTTTGGGGCCACCTGGGCTTCCAGAGGCAGACAATGTAAGTTAGGATGTTAATTTTTCCTCTTAGTAGTTGAGTGACCATTGAGCAAGTTACTAAATTACTTATCTGAGCTTCAGTTTCTGAATCTATAAAATAGGATAATTTTTATCTTCCTCAGAGACCTCAGTGAAGATGAAATAAAATACCACAAGCAAGAGGCAATGCTGTTCAATGTAGAAGTGATCCTCCTTCCTGTTTTATAACAAGCCCAACCTGTGTGTGCCCTGATTGAAGTAGACTCAGAGAAGAACTAAGACACTATCATATCTTTTTATGACACTTGAAGTTTATAGATTACTTGTGCTTGACATTATCCCTTTTGATTTTATTTACTGGTATATTAGTGGCTTTCCATTCCCTAAGGACTTATTAAAGCTTAAGAGTACCTCATAGTAAGGATTAAGTGAATTAGTACATTCAGATGTTTAGAAGAGAATCATTTATTATAATTTATATTGTTACTGTTATTATATTCCAAAAGCTCTGATAATGTTAAGGACATACAGGAATAGGATAGAGTCTGTACCCAAGACGACTCATTGAAAGGCAAATGAGAGAGGCTCTGGAAAGTCACCAACCTGACAGGATTGCCAGCTGGTGTGGAACAAAGAGAGGGCTCAAACCCCAACTTTTCACTCCAACCCCCATGTTCTTTGTACCATGATCTCAAAGAATGATTTATTTACACTATCATCCAGCATAATTATACTTCTTTGACCTTTATCTTTGCCACTAAACCTTTTCCCAAGGCTCCAAAACCCCAAAATCTACTTGGGTTCCAAGTATGGAAGATAAAGAGGGAAAAGGTTTAAAAGGTTTAAAAATACACATGAATATATATAGGTGTATATATATATATATATGTATATGTATATACATATACATGTATATGGGTGTGGGTGTGTATATCTGTGTGTGTGTGTGTGTGTGTATACATATACACAGAGAAAAACACCAGTTATTCACAGGTACTAAATTAGAGGTTCTTTTATAAGATGCTGCCACATGTGACATTTTTCATGAATATTATCATTACTATTATTATATCATTATCATCCTCGAGAAACTAAATCTTAGGGGCTGGAGTGGTGGCTTAGCAGAGCCTGGCAAGCATGAGTACGTGGGTTCAAACCCAAGCACCACGTATCCAACTAGGTGTCCAAGCAACGAAAGCCAAGTGAGAAACTAAAATAAAATTGATTCTCTCTTTCTCTCTCTCTCTCTCTTTCTCTCTCTCTCTCTCTCCCTCTCTCTCTCCCTCTCTCACTGTTCCTCTCCCTTTAAGAAAATTATGTCTTAGAAAACAATTATATACTTCCCATGTAGCTAGAGGACTAGAATTCAGGTCTCTCTTAGTCATAGTTCCCAATCTTAACCATGTATAAAGATGGCTTCTTCATATCCATGCTAATCTCTTTAGTAAGTAGTTGCTGGTTCATACCCTAATGTATTTTTCTTTCCTCCTTCCCTGGCCAGGCAGCAATTTTTCAGATTTTTCCCTTTGCTTCCATTTTAATTTTATATTCTACATGTAAGTCAGGCCATTGTGCCCAAATTCTACTATATGTACTTAAAAGTAACCAAGTTGCAGTATGAATGCTTTGTAGTTTAAATATTTCCTCTATCAGAGATTCAATTTCATGACTTTTAAATTTGGCCTCCATAAATCTCAAGGCTTGGACACAATACAGCCAAATTCTTTACAATGGTGTGAAAATGATGACCTTTACTACAATCTCTATTAGAATATTCTTCATTTGCATCTCTATCTTAGTCCCAACAGATTATCCAATCTCTAAGATGTTCTAGCTCTTCCATAGTCTTCTTGACTTCTGAGCCCTCACCAGAATTGTCCATAATACTCTGTTTAAAGCCTCCTAGGCATTTTCCAGCCTGCTTCTCCATGTTTTCCCAACCTCTGCCTGCTGTCCAGTTCCAAAACCACTTCCACATTTTCAGGTATTCATTATTAGCAACATTCCCACTTTTTGGTATCAATTTTCTATATTGGTCTGTTTTTCATTACTGTAATGGAATACCTAAGGCTGGATAATTTATAAAGAAAAGAAGCTTATTTAACTTACATTTTTTGGAGGTGAAAGTGCACAACAATTTTGTTGTTGCATTGGTTTTGGCAAAGGCCCTACTGGCTGTGTCACCTCATGGCAAATTACATCTTCACAGGAGCACGGGGAGATCACATGGTAAGACAGGAACCCAGAGCAAAGGGAAAGGCCAGCCTTGCTGTTTTGATAATTGGTAATTATCTCAGGGTCCCATGAGAACCATCTCCCAAGGGCAGATGTCCTCATGGCCTCCCACTAAACCCCACCTCTTAAAGGGTTCATCAGCTGCCACATTCCCACACTGGGGCCCAAGCTTCCATTTTTTAACCATATCGAAACCACAGCAGGAACTTATGAACTACAATAAAACAATCTACTTCTTGGGAATGCAAGTTAATGCAGACATTATGTACAACAGTGTAGAAATTATTCAAAAAATTAAAAATATAACTGCCATAGGATGAGGCCATCCTGCTTCTGAATACGTACCCAGGGATATTGAATCAGTGTGCCAAACAGATATCTTGTACTCCCGTGTTTATTGCAGTCTTGAATTTGGCTTCATTTCTGGTTCTAATCGGCAGAGGAATGGATAAAGATAGTGTGATATATGCACACAATGAAATATTTAGCTTCTAAAATAATGTAAATCCTGTCCAAATCAGGAGGATCCTGTGTTAAGTGAAAAAAAAAAGGCATAGATGTTATAAAAGCCAAATTCAAATGGTTGTCGGGGTGGGAGATTGGGAAATTTGTTTTTAAAAAGCATCTCTATATGTGTCCATCACTGTCCTTTACCTGCTGGGTGGGGACCAGTCTTCCTGTGTTCCTGGAGGAAAGCTCAGGTAGGCCTACTGAGCTCCTCATTACCCTTATTTAATTTTTTTATTTCAGGGCTGAGGACCAAACTTGGGGGCCTTGGGCATGCTATGCAAGCACTCTGCCACTGAGCTACATCCCCAACCCCTCCTCATTACCCTTAGATAATCAAAAGCTTGACAGCCATTAAAACTCATTAAGTGTAATATCAATGCACCCATGATGTAGACGCATCCAACTTTACTTAAAATGAATACTTCTTCCTCCATCAAGTCCAGGGCAATCCAGAAGAAGGTTAGGGACAGTTTCTCCTTTCATTTATCCCTCAGCTCTTCCTCCCACAATGTCTAACCCTAGTTTGTGAACATGTCCTGGGTTTGTTCTGGTAGAGGGATAAAGAGGGAAGAGAGACCGACCAAGGGAGGACTCAAAAGCTTTTATTTCACACACAATGCTGTAAACTACTGTTGACCCTTTAGTTCCAGCTCCTGATAAAGATGATTAAACCTGGGGGAGAGGATGGGATCCATGGGGTTTCAAAGGCCCTCATTGGGCCCCCTTTCAGCTGACTGTTCCTCTTCCTGTCCTTCCTTCCTTTCTTTCTCTTTCTTCTCTCTTTTCTTTTTATTAATGCAGATAAATTAATGGGGTTCTGTGTGATATTATATTGATAAACAGCCTGCATTGATCAAACCCAGGCTCCCTTTTCCTACCCTGTCCTGCCCCATACATACCCCTCCCAATCTCTAGAAATCACTATTGTACTTTTAGGTGTATTTTTTTTTCTTTCACACATGAGCGAGAACATGCAGTACTTGTCTTCCTATGTCTGGTTTATTTAACTTAACATAATGTCCTGCCATGTGAATCATTTTACTGCAAATTCATTCTTTATTCTTTATGACTAAATAATATTCTATTGTGAATATACCTCATTTTTATTTATGCACTCATCTGTTGATGGACACCTAGGATAGTTCCATATGGTAAGCATTGTGAATGGTGCCTCAGTGAACATAGGCATGCAGATATCTTTTGGTATGCTGATTTCATTTCCTTAGGATATATACCCAGAAGTGGGATAACTGGATCCCATGGCAGATCTGTTTTTAATCTTTTTGAGGAACCTCCATCCTCTTCTCCATAGTGGCTATATTTACATTCCCACTGACGGTGTATACGGGTTCCTTTTTCTCCACATCCTCAGCAGCACTAGCTATTTTGTCGGGATGCTTTTTATAATTGGTCATTCTAACTGGTATTTCGTTGTAGTCTAGATTTGCATTTGCCTGATCCAGTCCCATTTTTCCAGGAGCCCTCGTAGGCTCTCCAGTTCGGGTCACACACACCTTCCCATTAGTTCATTTGGGTGGAGCATTAAGTGGTTCCAGATTTCCGAATGCTTAGTTCACACGTGTTCTTCAGGAAATACACACACAAGACTTTGGCCTGACAAACTCCACGAGGCAGGCAAATTCAAGCTGTTACTCTCCTTCACCTTGGCCACCAGCTGCCAGCGAGACTACCTCTTCCAGCTTCTTCCCCAGGCAGGATCTACCAGTTCCCTTGACACCCTTGCTACAAACGACACTTACCAGCCTGAACTAGTGGCCCCAAGGAGGCTCTTGCTCTTGTTTTGAAAAGAGGAGAAGGTGTCCTGACACTGAGTCCTTCCCTAAGGAAAAAGGATTCAAAGTACATTTCATACCAAAGACACTCTGTCACAAATCCCTTTTTAGTCTCCTATGTCTTCATCTGTCTCCCATCTTTTATGCCTTCCATGTGAATGTAGGCTCCAAGAGCCACAGGATCTATTTTGGGCTATCTCTTTTATAAATTATGGAATCTTGGAGCCTTGTCCAAAGCTTTCATTTGAACATGCTATTCCTTAGATAAGCATGTCACAAAAGCTAGTGTACAATATACAAATCAGTTTCCAAATTGGCTCCTATGTTGAATCTCTTCTCTGAAAATGATTCTTCTTGTGTCTACCCCCACCTCCTTTCACTGCCTCCTCAAATGGCCTCAGTGCTTGGTGGCATCACTCTGCCCTACCTTCCCGCGTCTCTCAATGTCTGAGCCACAGTCTACCTTGCATGCAATAGGCCCTCTGTGATTGATGTTTTGATTCCCTTATTTGAAGAGACTGTCAACCACAGGTGCTTCAGATCACTGATGTGTATCCACTGCCCATCTGCCTCCAAGGGCCTTTGGCATCCATTCATACGCAGCATGTTGGACACAATATACCCTGAGCCAACCTATTACCCTCAAGGCATTTCTCTACTGTTAATAAATGAAGGGATTAATCTTTCCTGAACCCCTGTGTGCCCCATGTTGATGTCTATTTTACTTATTTTCCAAAATTATTCTGAGTAATACGTATTACTTTACCACTTTTCCAGCTAAGAAATTGATGTTTCAAGCAGTATACACAGCACCAGATGACACCCAACATGTACATGGTGGAGTCAGGCTTAAATCCCTTTGACTCCAAAACCAGCAGGCTGTAATAAAAGGAAGAGTCAACTGGAACGCAGGAGACATGGGGTTTACCCATCTCTGCCATTAATTTGACTGCGGCCTTGGATAATTTCCTTCCCCCATCTGCTTTTCCAGGTCCCTGGAAGAAGGACTTGGACGCAGTGACCACTCGAGCCCTTCCAGTTGCAAAGCTTTGAGCCACTGAGAGGTGTTTTGTCAGTGCCTGCTGCACACTGGCCTTCCCAGATGCTTTAATTCACAGTTTCCCGTGTGGCGTTCGGTCTCATCATGCTATTTCCTGTCTGCACTTCTAACCTCCCTCATTGGGGATGATCTGTATTGCTTTTTTGTGTTGCTCATGTTTACCAAGCGCCTGATTTAGAATCATCTGCAAATTTCATCAAAGGGCAGTTATTCACCACCTACCCAGGGAAGCATCACAGGCCAAGTGAAACACTAACAGCAAAGCCAGCCTTCGATCACCTCCTTCCTTTTCACGTGTTTCTCTAAATAACAGCTAAGTGTTGGCACCATCCTGAAAAACCCTGATTCTGGGACAGACAGACCTCGATAGAAACCTTGGATAAATTACTTAAACTTTACATAACCTTTCTGAATTTCACTTTCTTCATCTGGGAAACAGGAACAGCCACACCCACCCCAAAGGATTGTTTAGAGTATTAGAATTACATGTGGCTTACGGAGCAGTCTAATACAGGGCCTGAAATCATTTACTCCGTTACTCCGTTTCCTAGTTCCCATCCCTCAAGGCTTTGTGAATAACCATCAAAACTCTTCAATCCAGTTTTTACCCCACTGGTTGATCCTTCCTCACTTCCCACTTTGCATGCATGTCCCAAATCTTCAGGACTCTACCAGCCCACCTTCTATAGCATGATCAAAATCTTTATACCGCATCAATAGGATCCTACTTAAAACCTTCCAGCAGCCCCTCTCAAGGTAAAATATAAAATGCTTCATTGGCTGCTGGCCCTCTAGTGTGTTTTTGCTTCTGAACCTAAAATGTTCCTCTCTCTCTCTCTCTCTGGAATAGCATTAGGAGGAATTTTTCCTACAATGTACAATAGCGCCCACACCCTTAGGCATAGAATGTTTATCTTTGGCCTGCAAATAAAGAAAGAAAAAGAAATCCAGGGTCTCTCTGGGGAATGACCTTGGGGGAGTTATTTAATCTTGCTAAGCCTCTTTTTATTTAGCCTCTAAGCCTTTGCATTTTACATTGCTATGAGGATTAAATGAAATAATACAAGTATAATGTCCAACCACAATAGGGGCCTGATACTCACATGAAACTGCATTTGGGTCCCCTTTTCCATTTACTAACTTATAGATCCCTTTATAACCTAATTCCCACATATGTCAAATGGAGATAGCAATTCTTGTCTCCAATGTACTGTGAAGTCTACCCAACAACCTGGCTCACAGAAGGTGCTCAACACGTGGTAGGACCTACTCCCTCTCATTTCCTGAACATTTCTATGTTGTGTTGTCTTGGTTAAGAAGAGGAAAAGAACAGAACGAGAAAGTAGAAATTCACGAAGACAAAACAGGTGAAATGCATTCCTTTCCTGGGAGGGTTCCTAAGAGTTAAACTTGGGGCTGGGTGGAAACACCAAGATGGTTCTTCATAAACAAAAATTTTATAAGACGGTTACATTTGGTTCATATCAAAATCACAGATCCAAGATGCATTCCAAGCAGTTGACATCCATTTCAGCTGGATGCTAATCCAATTTTTAAAAATTAATCCAAACTTGACAAGAAGCTGATCTCATGTATCTTTCCAGAACATACTGACATCCTGCTCCCAGCCGATTTTCTGGGAAGGAAGTGGATAGCGGGGCTGTCAGAAACAGAACTGAAGACACGCCTATTCCTCTTTCTCCTTTCTGCTGGGATCTGCAGCTTCATGAAAGACTGCAGCAGTCTAGTTGACTCTCAGAAATTACCCTGCCTCAGACTTTCTTCTGCCTTCTGTTTAAGATTTACTGAAAACAAACTGAATATAGCTCCTGTCCATCCATTGCTGCAGCCCCTGGGTCCTACAGCTCAGCAGCAGAAGGGCTCTCAGATAGCACGTCTTTTCTCATTGAGCAGTCACCAAATCTCAGCTGCTCTCTCCTCTTGCCATTTCCCAAATACGTCTTTCTCTTCAATCCAGTCTTTACCCCACTGGTTGATCCTTCCTCACTTCCCATTTTGCATGCATGTCCCAAATCTTCAGGACTCTACCAGCCCACCTTCTACAGCATGATCAAAATCTTTATATCGCATCAATAGGATCCTACTTAAAACCTTCCAGCAGCTCCTCTCAAGGTAAAATATAAAATGCTTCATTGGCTGCTGGCCCTCTAGTGTGTTTTGGCCCCTGCCTATCCTTTAGCACTGCATTCTCTGCCCCAGCCCCCATTATGGTTCACAACCCCACTGTAATTAACTTTGAATTTCTCTTTAGTTTCTGGAAGGCTCAAATATACCTGGTACTCCCTGATGACTCCTATGCACTGTTCAATACCAACATAAAATATCCCTCCGTCCTGACCTCTCTGCCCAGCCACTGACGTAATTACCTGCTCCGTAGTATATGGCTCCACACACCTTGTACCCACTGTATTAACACTCTCTTAGAAATATCTACTTGTGTGTCTGTTTTCACCACTATAAATTCCTGGGATACTACAGCTACACCTTATTCCCTTGATCCTCATGTTCACAGAGCAGTCATGCATGCAGTTGCAGTCTGGAGATACTGACCCTTTACATGCGTGCAGCGTTGGAGATCTGAAGGTGATCATGCACCATCTACACTCCAAGGCCTTAGACCAGTGCAGTCAATGCACAGAAGCAAATAATGAGGCAATGTAGCATGGGAAAGGGAAGCACAAGACACAAGATCCTAACCAAGCTAAAGAGAAGAGATGCAAATCCTGAAGAGACACAGACTTCTTTTAAATTTGAATTGTTTTTAGACATTTAGAGTTTCAGATTTATGTTTAGATGGCAGATTAGGCATAAAATCCAGATAAGATCGCACTGAACAGACAACAAAGTTGTACAAAATGGGATATATAAACCCTTGTCAGTTGGACAAAAAAAGAGGGTGGCTGCAAATATCTAAAAGGTAGAAAGAAGATAGGGTCACTGGGGCATATGTAGGGCATAAGAACCATGTGAGCAACAGACAGAAGACTACAGTGAGGTTGTGGGCTATATTGCCTGATGGAGCCCTGGAAGGGTCTATGGATGGGAGCCAGAGAAGGCTTGGAATGGTCACCAGGAGGGAATTAGTACTCTAGGTGGGAGACAAAAATAGGAAGACACAACTCTTCCCAAAGGGGTTGTTTTTCTATTTTCTGTGTTTCTGCCTTTTTCCTTTCTTTTTTACACATAGGTGATTATTCTCTTATAGCTTCAGCTGCCTGGAGACAACAGGAGCAAACATCATTACATATGGCTTCTCAGCAGAAAAGCACCAACCCTATTCAGCGCTTGACCACTTGGCTCCAGCCATTGTCGCCCTGGGCTTCAACAAGGCAGATGCATCCAGCTTGTCAATAGGGGAAAGGATCAGAATTAGGGCCATTTCACCTGCGATGCCAGATGCCAGTCCAAGGCCCTGGGTTCCTGGGGAAGGTGGCAAAGGGTGCAGGTTAACTTCCCACTGCTTCGTGGTTGCTGAGGCAACTGCCAGCCCACTATAGCTTCTTTGACTGCCACAAGGACAATTGATTCCACTGCCACTACTTTGGAGGTTTGGCAGGCCTTGTCAACATGACAGTGTGGCTACTTTGGAAACCTCTTCTCTGATTCAGCCACAATTGCTTCTGCAGCTACTGCAACAACCGCAACTGTCATGGTTGTCCCAAACACAGCACTTCATCCTTCCTTCCCTGCCCCTACTCCAGATTTTAGTCTGCAGTATGCACTTCCCCCACCTATGACAGCCAAGGGCAGGCAGACCCAGCACACATACAGCAGACTAGCATGACAGCACAAAAATTCTACAATTAGCTGATAAATGACTGCATTTATACAGGCCTGCCCCTTGTGCCCCTAAGTAACACTCTTCCTACCCTTGGGAAACTAATTCAGAAAAGCTGCATCCCACGGACTGCTTCCCTTGTGCTATAGCATAAGCTCCAAGAAAGCCTCATTCTAATGTTTAAATTTTGCCTATTGTTGATTTCTATCTTGGATTTAGCAGGCTGAGTTCATTGCTTTAAAAACTGTTAACAGTAAGGAATGCCTAGTACTGAGAGCTACCAGCAGCCGGAGCTGGTAACACTGAGAACTGCCGAGAGAGCAACTGAGAGCTGCCAGAAGCTGCTAGGAGAGCTGCTGGGAGCTGTAATGATAGCTTCTTAGTGGTACTGAGAGCTGCCAAGAGAGCTGCTAACACTAGCCACTGAGAGCTGCTGGCACTCTGAACTCAACACATGCTAACACTACAGAAGCTGCACTTTGACTTTTCATGATTTCTATCCAAATTGAGCAAAAGAACCTTTAGCTAGTTGTTAACAAGTGGGGGCTGTGACAGAGGCAGGCAAATCCATGAGCCAACCATGACCTGCAAAAATGAAAAAAAGAAGGGAAGATGCACCATCCCGAATGAAATGCACTGTGGGGCTCCAACCTCAGGTGCCACTCACTGGAAGCTGTGGGGCTCAGGCGAATGGTTCTGCTCCTACCATGCACAGTAAAGACAAGCCTGCCACTCAGTGAGACCGGTTCCTCCACTCAGAGCTCCCCATCACCTCTCCCATATGGAGAAAAGGCCTGTTGGGAAAATCAACCTGTTGAATTACCTAGGGACCCCTTGGCAGCTCCCTGTGCAATCAAATAGGTGATTCACAAATAGAAGTTATCTAATTTAATCAATATTTAAGGAAAATTGAGGAGAAAGAAGAAGAAATATATGAAAAACAACTAAGATTAATAACAAAGATATAAAAAGATCAGAAATAAATGAGAAACAGAAGAGAATTTTCAAATTAAATGTAATCAGTAACTGCTGAGAAATTTGAGAAGTTATTCTTGTTATGAGAAACAGGCGGTCTAGGGCTCTTGGTAATGTAAACTGTT